>JAOVYW010070865.1:0-17121 GCA_025775045.1 Hiodon tergisus
CCAGCTCACCCTAATGACACTCTCCCAGCACACCCTAATGACACTCTCCCAGCACACCCTAATGACACTCTCCCAGCACACCCTAATGACACTCTCCCAGCTCACCCTAATGACACTCTCCCAGCACACCCTAATGACACTCTCCAAGCTCCACCTCGTGCATTCTTTAAAAACTGTGCTTTGCTCGGTCTACAGTTATTCCAAGCATGATACCTTAACGTGATTTCACTAGGCAAAATATATTGTCTAACATACGCAAGCAATCAATGCTTTAAGATGTGCGGAAGGGGAACATGAGTCAGGAACCGTCTGTCATTGGTTTGCAACAAATAAAAGTGAAAACACATATTTCTAACTTCATCACGTCACACATTATTCCCATCATACAATCCTTGTAAGACACTATTTCCCCCAGCATCCACCAATGAAGCACAGACATCAGCGCTCTACCTGCAGTTGGGGGGTGGGTCCAGCGTGATTTCGGCCAGCTCCTTTTGAATCCTGAGAAACAAAGGGGGAAATGTGTTTCAGCCGGGGGGGGGGGGGGGTCCCAAATCCCAGTTAAACGGAGACGCTAATACTGTGTGAATGCGGACCAAAAGCCACAAAAAACTGCCTGCCAGGTTTCACACAAACAAAGCCACCACACATCCCCAGCCAGGCCTCAGCTGCTATTCAAGACAACCAGCATTTAGACTTTTAATGCAAGTTTGTGAGCGATTGTTAAATGCACTGAGACTTTTTATTCTTCGGTTTAAATCCCACTGTTTCAAAGTGATGACATCAGAACAACATCTTCGAGTCTCACTTTGTGAATAGTCAAATCTGGTTTCTGCCTGATTGGCTCTGTGTCAAAGACAAAATGCCTTTCTTCAACTTGACACCACAATACAAAACAAGACCTTTGCAATATGCAGTGGCCGTGTCTTTTATATTCACAGCCACCCAGAGTAGGCGAGGCTTTAACTTTCACAGCCACCTATGACACAACCCAGAGTAGGCGTGGCTTTAAATTTCACAGCAACCCATGACACAACCCAGAGTAGGTGTGGCTTTAACTTTTACAGCCACCTGTGACACAACCCAGAGTAGGCGTGGCTTTAAATTTCACAGCAACCCATGACACAACCCAGAGTAGGTGTGGCTTTAACTTTTACAGCCACCTGTGACACAACCCAGAGTGGGCGTGGCTTTAATTTTCACAGCCACCTTTGGCACAACCCAGAGTAGGCGTGGCTTTAACTTTCACAGCCACCCATGACACAACCCTGAGTGGGCGTGGCTTGTACCAGTGACACACAATCACCGTGACCAAAAGAGGGTGCTTCAGGCACTCCGCGTTTAAACTGGTAGCCAGACGGTAATCCAATCTACCTTCTACTTTCTGATGCTGAGGTGTCTCCCAATGCTGTCTCACACATGCGATAGCATCAGGGTACACTCTATAGGAGTGTATAGGAGAGAACAACTCAATGTATGGGAGATTAGTGACAGCAATGACAGGACATGTCGGGATCCGCGCTACGGCATCGAGTCAAAGCCAATCAAAAGCGTTTCCACTCTCTTCCCCTGTCCGGCTCTGGGCCATCCCGGACGCCAGGACCTACAGTAACAAAACACTCAGGGACGTCAATACCGTCAGTGGGCGAAGCAAGCGGTGTGGTGGTGGACCACCCCAACCCCCAAGCCATCCCTGCCCTTTTAGTGTGGATACTAACCCCTCCGGGTATAGGGCGGCGTGCAATTAAGGGCGGTAACAAAAACGACAGGGAGATCCCGTTTTTTTTTTGGAATTTTTACGTCAATCGTCGAAAGGGAGCCGAGTAGCAAAATGTATGAAACCTCTGAAATAACAACAATAAAATCAACATGCTTTACCCCTTAGTTTGAACAGGGTCCCTGGCACAGATTTATGGGCCTACCTCTTGGCACTGGTGGACAGCTTGGCTGCGGTCTTGCTGGATATCTTGGTTTCCTTCTTCTTGGGCTGCATCTGTTCCCGCTCCTGCCCGGGCGGCGCCGAGTCCCGCTGCTCAACGTCGGAGCTGCCCCCGCTTGTGTTGGGGCTGTCGTCTGGTCTTGGTTGGACCTCTCTGGACATCCTGCGCGCACACACATACACACGCATACACACAAATAGACTTATATCCAGTGTACCCTCACCCCAGGGAACTCTCCACTGAGCGCTCACCCCCATCCCACTCTCCACTGAGCGCTCACCCCCATCCCACTCTCCACTGAGCGCTCACCCCCATCCCACTCTCCACTGAGCGCTCACCCCCATCCCACTGAGCGCTCACCCCCATCCCACTCTCCACTGAGCGCTCACCCCCATCCCACTCTCCACTGAGCACTCCCATCAGGAGTGTCCACAGCCCGTTCAGTGTTTCCGAGTTACCTTTCAGCAGAAAAAATTAGCTAACCTCACCCATGTAATAAAACTATTCTAAATAAAGAACTTAATCAGAAAAGAAACCCATCCAAATCTATGGGCGTTGACCAATGTCCTTTTTCACGTTGGTAAAAAACACTTTTTTTACACCCTTTTTACAAATGTAGGATTTAAGATATCAAACTCTCCTCTTGAACCTATCAGAAGAAAATCCATCCCCCATTTTACGCCCAATGATGACAACCCTTCTTCTGTCTACTCAAAAGACGAGGCTTTGAACTGTGAAGTGACAATATCAGGGGCCAAGATCAAGTGTAACCGAAACAGATGGGCATGTGAGTTTTGACATTTCAAAGCATTGGTGAGTTTTGGCAGTGGACATAAAATAAAATTCTTTAAAGTATTTCAAAGGACAATGGGATTATTTTTTTATTCTCTTTTTAACCAGCATTTGTGTCGCGAGGCACCTGCAATGCCTTTTTGAACCAAAGTCATTCACAATAACAAGGGACTTAGGAAAAAAAGAATATAATAATTGATTACATGTCCCTTGGGATACCAGCACTCTGAGGCGTAGGCAGAATTAAGACTCAAATCTCACAAGGTCAGGTCAGAGAAGATTTAATTTCCCCATCAGCATTTTCAAGCTTCAAGGTGATGTGACTGTGGTACTTTTCTTACCATCCTAAGGTCAAACTTGCTGATATAGATATCTCATTATTAGGAATGACTTAAAGCATCTGAGATCACTTGAGATCAGTCTGAATGGATATTATATTTCATCATAGAGGATATTCTCCATAGGAAAAACGGTATACGTTCGCTTAGATTATGGACACAAAGAATGAATGAATTATTTAATCCAATTTTAATTAAAATGAAAACACTCGGCAGACGTCATGATTAGATTCTCAGTGACTAGGTAATCCCTCTCAGGCCACTTTGTAACATTGCAAAGGGAAATTAAAATCATTAACTCATCAATCTACTGTGTGATACTGGTGTGACCGCAGGTACTATGCACAGATGCAACATGAAAAAGGCTATCCGTTGACCTCATGTTTCCGTTTTGTAACGTAATGAATCGGCGAAGCAAAATACCCCCCAGCAGAAGATAGGCACACCGTCACATCGAGGTTGTAAATTCGCATCTCTAAGTTCCAGTTGGACGAGGAAAACCCCATGAATTAAACATCAGAACCGAAACTGGAAGCGAACTAGAAACGCACAGGTGAAAATTTAAAGACTCCGACAACAGCGTTTTCGTTTCCTCGCAGCCGATTGATTACACAGTGAAAGTTATTTTAAAACGCTCGTTCGTTTAATCACACTCATTTAAACGTATCTCTTCTCTGATTATTGTTGATATAAAATATTGTTTCATATATGGTTATTGTTACTACATAAACACACGGCACGTTAGAGCGTCTTTGCAAATAGAAGATATTTAAAAGCAAATGTCACGCCCCCACAAACTTTAAGATCTCATCAGGAAATCTTCTTGGCACTTAACACCCATCCCAGAATTATTTGTTTGCTTTCAATTACCATAATCTGCTCGCGTTTTCTGATAGGTACGCGTTTTTACACCAAGCAGAACAAAATAATCAACTTGTTTTGTGTAACTTGTAATCACTATAACTTAAAACACGTAGATTTTCAGCCATGCTTCATCGGATTTAATCACGTCAATTCAGTATCTAAATGAGCAGCATTTGGCTTGCAAAACACGAATATAATCGCACAAACATGAAACGACTCGTAAGAACCAGTTCTAGACAGATGAAAGAGTCGATGCAAATTAGATAATCAGTTAGTAATGTAGGATCGATCTGAGGTCATTCTTCTTTTACAAATAATCAAAAAAGGCTACGTTATTTCTGTCCCTACGTTTCCACGACCCTGTGTTTACAGTGTAACTTAACAATAATAACTTGTTATTAATACAATATGAGTTACTAAACAATAGTTTATTTGCCTACATTTCCTCTATCATGGCGTTTAGATATTTGGAGAAAGATGAGAAATCCCCCAGCGACCCCCTCCCCCTTTGTTGTGTAAATGTATCCAGTCTTTTCATTTGGCAGTTGAAAGACATTAAACTGCAGGAGAAAAAAAGACCTCCGAATCGCTCGCGCTGATAATTAATGACGTTTTTTTTTAAATTTAAATAAGAGGCCTGATATTTACATCCCGAACGTGACCAGAGACCCCGTTTACCTCGAATATTGAGAGAATGCTAACAGCCCCCTAATGAACAACGACGTGAAATAACCTCGTCGATCTGTGGTCACCAAAACAAGCTGCTTCAAAATGTGTGAAATCAAGGTTTCTCCAGTGACCACAGCGAGAACTGCTTCGGCACAAAGACACAGAGCACCCCACCAACCACCCGCCCCCCCAGTGGAAAAACTGTCACTTTCACGGGACATTTCTACACTTTTTAACTACTATTCAGGCACTGTCACAAATATTACCTGTCAGATCTTGGTCGAACGGTTGTCGACGTAAAAATCAGTTTTATAAATCCCGACGTAAAGTACCTCCTGTATAGACACTGCTCGCCCGCTCGCTCTCGTTCCCTCGTTTCTGACAAGGCGAAATACAGCCTAGAGAATGAGGCAACCGGACCGCCTCCACGCGCGCTCACAAACAGTGTTTATAAAAGAGCGCGCTGCGCGGCCTTGAACAGCCCCTGCCGGGGGCGGAAAGAAGCAACATATGACTGGGTTTGGAAATTTAGGTTCGAACAGGAGGAGAGCCAAGTGACTAAAGTAATCTAACGAACTTGAAGGTGGTCACATGGCTTCAGTGTTTGGGGCAATCGCTGATTTAGTAAGAGATTAACAACTGCAATAGAACATCTGGTGACTATTACGCTATCTGGAATTTTACAGAAGATCTAGGCTATATAAAGTGACTGTAACGGCATCAGTCGTCCGTTATACCCAAAGATACTGCAACTGTCATAGGAAGCTGCACGTTACCCATTTGCCTCCTTTTCCTCCGAGTTAATTTGCAGATGGAAAGTAATTAATGACATCAAAATGCCATGAAGTGACTCATAAAAACAAATAATTATGTATGTATAGGAAAAGGAGCTAACATGGACCCCTTTGCTGATGTTTAATCCGTGTGGGATGTGAATTAAATTTACAGTTATAAAACAGAAATATTTCGACAAAGAACAGTCCATTGACATAACATATGGCTTAATAAAAGCATTGGGAAACTCAGCTTTATCTGAATATGCATGATTATTAAATTCTTTTTGGAATTATTGATTTTTTCTTTAAATTAAAAGGACACCAAAAATATCCTATCTTTATTCCCCAAATTATATTTTAGACTGTAAATTCAACAAATTCAGCCTGCGGTCTTATACGACGTGTCTTATGGCGTGTCTTATAACGTAAACGAAATTTACTGACTATCCCATTCCGGTCACACAATCATGCGATTATTGAATCTGGTTGCACAGTCTGTATTTCTCACAGTGTACGGTGCACAGTGTGTTTTGTTGTCGAACATTGTGTGTATGAGGTTGACCCTGAGATTTCTACGATGATTGTGTCTGCTTGTACAGCTTTAGGCTACGTTCTCTGCCGTCATGCCGTGATTTTGGGTTTTGCTGTACAGAAAGCACAACGGCCAAGAGAAGTCCACAGGAATCCGGGCAGGATAGGGACCGAGGACATGATCACCAGTCTAGAATAAACAAATGAAATGCCGGCGCGTGGCGCTAGGACAGCTCTGGATCGAGCTTCTTGGTTGCTCAAGCCGGAAGGGTTTTGGTTTTTTTTGGGCACATTCGAGAGTAAGACACGTTTTGGGGGAAACTCTCACCTTTTCGACTGCACCTGCACAGGCTGTGTTTGGAGTAGACCCGCACTGTCCCAAAACAGGGAATAAGAGCCGTCCCAACACAAATCTGTTGAAAAACTTCAAGAATAATCATGAATCTGCTTTGTTGTTGTTTGTAGTACGTTTGTGGTTTCATATCAGAGAAGCGGCGAAGGATTTGACAGGGATAAAAGAGAAGCAGATCAGTGTAAATAAAAGGTTTAACAGAGACGGTCCTCAGCAGACCAGAAATGTAAAACCAAGACAAAGAAAACATCAGCAGAGCCTTTGGCGATGAAGAGAATCCATTTACCTCCCACTGCTTGTGAAAGAGATTCAGGGTGACCCGACAGAAGGGCACCTCCTTGAAACATCTGTGAAGGCAGAGAGGAGGGAGCGCGGGGGACGGTGGTGTCCCATGATGAGTGGGGTTTTCTACTGGGGGGGAAGTGTTGGCGTTCTGGGTTTGACCAACCGCTGTGTGCATGATGTCGGTCAGGGTTTAGACTCATCAGAAGTGGTGATAGCGGTCAGTTTCTGTGCCTTCACCCTAGCATCTCCGTCTCGCCCCGATCGGTTTCAGAGATCAGTCAGTGTTCAGGTAACGCTGGCGGTGACAATACAGCCCGCCTCTCTCTCTATATCTCTCGTCTCCGTTGGCTACAAGCACCATAAACATTTATCAACCTATCAGGGGCCACCTCATTTGTATGTAACACCATGCTCCTTTCAGCTGAATCCTTTCCCTGAATTAATTGTCAGACACACTTCGCTTCTTTCCAGATAAGGCCAAAATCTCGTCACGCCCTGGTGCAATGTTTTTTTATTGGTACCAGGGGTAAGTAAAGGCATCGGTATCTTTCTGAAAACAATGCTCTGTCTATCCTCGGCTGTCGGAGACACATGCAGGCGGGAGTCAGGGGAGACGGCTCACCATCGCTCTGCCCACACAAACACCGTGGGCCTATGGTGGTGAGGAACGGTCACGCCAGCTGCTAAGGTCGGCACCACAGCCCCTTTTTGTCGCTTGATGTTTAGCCGTTTTTGGGTCAACGCTCCCAATTTGCTCCCCAGGCAAACCCAACTTTCGCATGTGACTCTCCTGCGGATGGTGCATTGGTGGCTAAACAGATCCAATAAATAATTGATTGCCCACAAACCCTGCAGGTACTGACCCTTGAGCTCGAGGTGGACCTGCGGCTGATTAACCACTATGGGGTGACAGTGCTTAACGATAGGGGTTGACGTGGTTCAAGAAATTCCACTTCATTCCATAAAAAAAACCATATAATGGGTCCATCCGAGCGAGATGCATTTCCACCCTGAGCAGTCATCAGTATCCTGTCAGCCATGGTTCTGCAATGACATCACTACAATCCACAGGTCACAACGAGGTGACTTAAGGAGAACAAAGTAAACTGTCTTCCGTGTGTCTCCTCAAAGAACTTCTGTAAATTTGCGGGAAAAATTTGTACGGTTTGAGCCCCTGCCCTTGAGAGAGTCTGCGCAGGAACTCATGACAGCTGGTTCTGCCTTCACCAGAACAGAATCGGAAACAGTGAGAACTGGCTAAACTATAAGTGGGAAACTGTGCCAGGTTCCTGCAGAACAGCTCCAGAACCTCGTTGGCTTCCTGCCACATTGTGTCCACGTCGTTCTGGAGTTGGCCCCGGCTAATCGTTTTTCACAGAAACCTTGTGCCGAGAGGAATGAAGAAGGGGGTTTAATACTCGTGCCTGAACTCAGCATTTTAATTCTCTTTATCGTGCTTGTGCCAAACACGTGTTAGAAACTCTGATCACTGGTTTCATGTTAAAGCGGTGTTGGTGCTAAATTAGCCCTGATGCTAAATGAAGAATGCGTGGAAAAGGCCTAAATTCCAGATCTACGCTCTTAAATTTAAAAAAAAGGTGACTGGACCTTCAGTCACTTTTCAGTCTTTGAAAAGTTTATTCCTTCATTTTATAACTCCCAAATATTCACATCATTTAACGCCAAGGAGCAATACATAAGTACATAAAAATTGCTTATAATAACTTGTTTTCACTGTGTGTGGAAGGACACATCTGGAAAAAAAAAAAGACTTGAGTTTGCAGTCCTCAAAAGTTCAGAGGTCAGGTCAAGAGAAGCCCTCTTTGGGAGTGCAGTAACAGCAAATGACAGCCCAGATTCGTCAAGGGCAATATGAACAGAGAGGAACAGCGAACACTGTAAAGAACACTGAATGGTGAGCACTGTGGAGAAACAACACTCTGGGGAACGCCGTCTGCAGCGAACACTGTGAGTGCATGGACTTTGTAAGGACTGTGTAAACTGAGAAGACTGGAGAACCCTATGCAAAGAACACAGTGTGATCACTGTGGAGAACACAGTGAACCACCATGTGACACTGCGGAGAACACAGAGTGGAGGACCGTGTGAACACCGCAGAGAACACTATGAGGAGAGACTGCTGTGAAAGGAGAACACCGTAAGTGGAAATCGCTGAGAATTTAGGTTTGTGTGGGCAGTGAGCTGAGCGCTGTGAATTACTGAGAAACTGACTGAGAAACCTGTGCAGTTACAGCACTGACCACAAGGGGGCATTCTAACACAACAATAATGTAGCATTCTGAAGCGAACCTACTGGCGTGGTGAAAATACTGTCATTGACAACACAAAAAAAAAAAGGTTTTATCCTCCAAAATATTATATTGGACAATTGTTTGACAATGCAATCAGTCAATAAAGCGGATACAAACACGTGCCCCCCCCCCATGGATAGATTCATGAAACAAGTTTTAAAATTATATATATATATATATATAGAGAGAGAGAGAGAGAGAGAAAACAATTGAACCGGGAACAGATAATATGTTCAACCTATAGAGATTCAAGGTTGCTTAAGGTCACTGGGTGTTAGTAAGTTTCACAGAGGCAGCCATTACCGAATGATTGGTGGTTAGATCCCGTGTTATTGGACTGGTCATACGTTCATAGCATGGGGCAGGATAGTTTATGTGCAGCCCTGAGCAGGGTACTGCACCTAAAAAATAAGACGTTTGAATGTGTAGTTTTTTATTTATTTACAGAAGATATACTGTCCAAGAGAACAGAGTTTGAGAGGCAGACCATGATACCTGGGAACCTTTCCACGTGTCAAACTAAGAAATATGACGTAACAAAACTTGCCCTGATGGAGTAGGAACTCTGCTCTGTGGAGGTCTGTCTTTCATACCTTGACCTGGATCTTTCCGTCTGGCACTCGAAGCTTTTACTTTTGAGGTTGGCACGCAAAGCAACAGACTTGGGTCCAACCTAGCAGGATGCGAGCAGCGGTTTAATTTATTTTCTTTCTCACTGTAGTTTCATCTTCTTGGATTAAGTAACATACGCACAAAGAGTTATTTGGGATAGCCGCGTGTAGCTAAGTAATAGGAAACCATATGGGCCAATCCCAACCGTTTAACATGGGTTATATTTCCTTAAATACTGTACAGGGTACTCGCTTATTATCCAACCTTACACCGACACAAAGACCTTATATAATCATGACACAAACAGACATTACGTAAATTAACGCCCAATAAACTGTTAGGAACGCCAAACATGATGGTCACGACTTTTTTTTTTTTTTACGCCACGTGACAATATGGTACTTTATCGTCACGGACGACATTATCAGGCCATTACTGACTCTAGGGTAAGTTATAGTAATATATTGAATCCACGACTTGTTGGAAAATTCTGAGTGACTCACATGAAATGAAGCAGACATTTGCATATTCAATCCGACGTGCAGAACAGAAGGAAACGTATTTAATTCTACGAACTATTTTAATTACTGCCAATCCAAATTTAACCACCTGCCCCTAGCATACGTTTACCAATTGCTTCCGAGTGAAGAAATAATTCCAATTACACTTCTCGGGTGTTTGAAAGGAGCGCAAACTTGTTTGCACGTGTTCGTCGCGCTCAATTTAAATCAATAATTGCCGTCATTAATCGCGGTCCTCTTTGCTTCGTGAATGCACTTAGCTCATAATCCTTATCACAACATGAAACAAACCTCGCTTGACCTCACCACGTCACCAAGCTTTCCATTTAATTTAAGTCAACAACGGAGCGTCCCGGATTTCTCTATATTATACACTCAATTTAAACAGCAGCACAGACATCCAGACAATATGACGTTGATTGCATTTTCAGACCGTTCGCTTCCAAAGCAGACCTGTTGATGATTTTAGTTTTGACATTTTCTACTTCCTGGGATTCGGATAGTATTACACAAATTGAACAGTGAATGGTGTCTTTTTCTCTAAAGCAAATAGATAAAACAGTATTTGATTACAATCGGAAGGCAGAGTTATTCCACTGCAGGACTTAAAAGGGTTTTAGCAACAGACTTAAAAGCTTCCCCCTTTGTCGAGCGCAGAATTGTCTTTGGTCCTAACTCGGATTAAGTCTGGGATAACAAGTACTGCAGGTTCCGGTTGGGTTGCACAATATTTGGAGCATATTGTGACATGACAACAATTTTGGATCGTGGCCTTAAGATATAATACCGAAAACAAACAACTAACTTGGGAATAGCGATATGAACAACCATAGTGCTCGTCATTCGCACGAAAGTGTGACCGCTGAAGACGTATTGCCAGCCCACTCAACAGTTCTTTCTGACGTGGTCCTGCGAGGTGATCTGACAGCGTGAGATGAATAGGGCTCGCGGGAAGGATTTCGGTCAGGCGTAATTTCTTGTCGCGCGCCGTTCTTTCCCCTTTATCTCCGTTGCAGGATTCGGCTCATTTGCCTCTCATGTTATTTTTCTTTCCGACCTGCCTCAACGCAGGAGCATTATCTGCGCGGGGCTGGGGTTGTCTCGCTGACGTAGGCAAGAAAAATCACTTCTCACTTTTGTTTAGCGAATCGATACTGGGGGGTGATGTCGTTCTGAGCGCTATTAAAAGGGAGAACGCGTGTCCCGTCAGCGTTTTCCTTCGACGGGCCGGGGTTCTCGCTTGCTCAAAGCGGCTTTAAGCCAAAGCGATTTGTCTCTGTTGATGTGAACCGCAAATGAAATTAGGGCGAATTAGTTCTCAGCGCACATTCGGTGGGAAGGAAATGACAAAGCTGTCGCGGCAATAACGGAACGCACCTAAACAATTTACCCGTCTATTAATCGCCCGTATGTCTTCTGTCTTTATGTCAGTTTCTATTGATGTAAACACGAGCTGCTCTGGGGCTGTGTTGTCCTACTCCAAAAATCTGATTACAAAAAAAGATTTTGTGGTACCGACGACCCCTAACCCACCTCACACGACTAAGCACAGGCACGCAGGAAAATACGTCAAAATGGAACGCCATTAGACTTCCCTACAAAAATCATGTTCTGGGGCAGTTTTATTACCCCATGTATCTATTGAATGTTGGTATTTTGTTGTCTCCTCTTGTCTCAACATATGACTACTATTGTTGGTATTTTCCAAGGCTTGGCTATATCCAACAGAAGGTGAGTGGAGGGTTTTCAGATTGCATTGTATTGACTAAATGTCTCTTCTGTTTATTTCCTACCCTTTGGAACATCTCTGCACAGGGCTTTTTAACTCCATTCCTGATTGACTGAATGACAACGCACTATTTACAGGTTCCAATGCATATCTTCGCTGCGCCTGAACTGCACTCAAAATATTTTCTGTAACTATTATGTTTCCTGGCACGAACCCCCAGAACCACGAGTGGCCACCCTCCACGATCCAGAGAGTGTATTGTTCTCAGCGTTTGTGTCTCTAAATAATGACACAGCTAGCAGCAAGTTTGGGCCCATCGAGCAGACACAGCCCCCCAGACAAACGAGGAGATGAAGGGATCCAGCGTGTCAGACACAGAGCGCTTTCTTCACAGGAGCACTGATAACACCGCGCCACTGTCTCTGCCTATTTATCTCGCTAAGACAGACACATTGGGTTGTCGGGAGCTGAAGATTTAGCTGATGCAACGGAGGGACAACTCTGTGTATTCCCAATCAGACGAGACCTGCAAAGAGTGGGCCCTGCGAGCGAACGCGTGATGTCATAATCGGAATTTAAACGAACAGAGAAGGCCCTGGTGGCATTTAAATTCCATTATGCTTCTGCATATATTTAAATGACAAACAGCACCCTAGGTTGTTTGTTGTAGATGTCTTGTGTTATTGCTGGTCTGTCAAGGTACCAGTCTACAACTATAATAATCTGTTGCTCATGCCACTTGTGACAAATATGCAATTAACTTCACTGATGGAGTGTAAGGTTTCTGACAGGACCTCCTCACTGTAATCATTTTTATTGTGCATGTATTCCAGGTTCTGGGTCATGTGTTTCTGCTGAAAGATGTTCATGTTTTGTATGTCTCTTATACAGAGTGGGGAAGTGTCTTTGAGGCCAGCCAGAACTACAAAAGCGACCTTGAGATCTGAAAGCGTTAAATGTGTCATTAAGATTAAACGATGTATTGCATGATTATAGAATTCACGTTCCATATATAATTGTTCCTCAGGGTTCAAAAACGATTTCAATGTAATTCAAGTCAGAGATGCATTTTGGCTGTGAAAAATAAAGCCGTCAATCAGTGAATAATTGAGGGTGAACAGCGAATCGCAGAGCTACTTGTCATCAACAGGTGTTATGGAGTTTCAGCGAGCCCTCATTGGCTACTACTGGCTACGCCGTCGAGCCTTTTAAATCATGGCGAAACAAAGCCAAGCAAAAAAATGAGTGACTCGCCACAGATTAATGAGAAGGCTGTCGGAGCTCTCGCTGGGAGCGGAAATCATTTAGTTTCCACGTCTGTGGCTGTGCCTTCGTGCTTCTGGGCTGTTTTATCCGTGTCAGTTTCCAAATCGCCATTCACTTCAGGCTTGAGTCTCGCCATTTCGGAGCCTTAATGGCCGTGCCGTAGGCTCCTGGCCCCGTGACGGACTGTTCCCTATGAGCCTGGAACAAACACCGGAGCCAGAAAGACCTGGAGTGGGGTGGAGGTAATAGAAAACACAGATACATTCCCTTTACCATCCAATCCACACACACACAAAAAGGGAAACTTTCCTGGGAGTGAGATATCCAGGGTTTGGGCTCCATGGAGGGATGGATACCCACTCAAAACAATGGGTCAGTCTGTACAGTGAGTCACTCGAAGGGATCTGTGACTTCTACCATGTGTAACAGTGCGTGTGTAGCGGTGCGTATGTAGCAGTGTCTGTGTAGCAGTGCGTGTGCCGTTCCCATACACCACGTTTGGAAAAGTGTCAAAGGTGGGCTTTCACCTCGTACCGTTTGGTGAGTGTGATGAGGAGGGTGATCAGCTGTGAAAAAGACACAAACCTCTACATTTGTGTAAAGGATTCAGACTTGGCCGACCGCCCTGGCCCGGGGATCGGTGAGCAGCCGTTTATTACATGAAATAAACACCGCATTGAACATAAACAAGACAAATTCCAGTTCAGCAAGTCACTGTGCGGTAACTTGGACGGGCAACCCCCGTTACAAGTGTGACACCTTAACCACAGCGCGGTGAACAGCCAACCAGTGAAGTCAAACATCTCCATCCTTTCTGAGGGATGGCAGTCTGTATGAAGCCAACTCTGCCTTTGGTTAGCCCCATTTTCAGCTTATAAACTGTCACCATCCTTTCTTCAGGATGGTACAAAGGTTTGCTGACACACATACAGGACGCAGAAAATGAGAGGATTGCCTTAAAACGATCTGTTATGCCAGATTCGGATAGACCTTGTTTACAGTTTTGAGTAGCTTATCTTTGTTGGCAATGGTGAAGCTACTGCTGTTCGCAGTGATAGCACCAAGAGTAATGGTCATAATCTTTGGGTCAGGGTCAGGCTTATGAGTTCAAAGCGGTTTAATCAACAGAGTTCGGTTTCGTGTAAATTGCACATGGGGGTCCATTCTTTTTCATGGGAAGGACCAGATCCAGTTCAATACAGAACCGCATGGATTGTTCTTTCAGGATCGGAGCAACTGTACATTTGAGGAGCTGAGTTTCAGTACTGTCAGGCTGGGTTTGAGTGCAGGCATTGAGGAATCCAAGCTGATAGGAGGATGCCAGAGATACAGACGCGGACAAGGTCACAGACCGACCTACTCCAGATAAGAAAATTACCCCTGAAGGGCTATCGACTGAAATACTTTCTCTCACTGCTTAGATAATCCCAGACCGACAAGGGCACCTGCTTGACAAGGACCGTGCTCCTCTACGTTCAGGTTACGGTGGAAATTCCGAGTCATTTTTATCACAATATTTTTTTTTTTTGTGCAGGCCGTTCTATTGAAGTAATCACTCTCTTTGTCTATACTGATAGCAGTGGATCAGCAGGAAGACGTGTGTTTTCTAATTGTGGAGACAAAACCACAGTTTTACTTTAGTTATACAGACAAGCGTAACCTCGACAGGAGCTGACAGACGGGGTTCAGAAGGGCAAGAGACTTTTGGGGGGGGGAAATTCTTACTCAATGTATCATTGAAACTTTTGAAAAAAAGTTTTCCACCCTAGCTGAATATGAATTAGATATGATTACTTCAATCAATCAACACTCATTAATCTCTAAAAAGTTCAAACGGCTGCCATAATTTGCATTAAAAGCTGTTTTCTTTTCAGGCCGAATCAATCAGGTGTAATATGCAGATGGGTGTTATTTCACGCCATGCAACTCTTGTGTTCAGGGACAAAACAAAGCTAATGTCTCGAAAAAGAGGGCAATGTTTCTGACTGGTACCATCCCGGCTCAACGTAGCATCGTAAGGGTTGACATTCATAGGTGCACAAAACCATACAGGCACATTCATCAGATATTTTGGAGCTGAAAATCTTTGCTAAATTGATGAGCGTGACCTAATTCCTTTCCTCTTCCCCTTCCTGTTCATTCCTGAATTTGTGATTTCCCAGAATTCCTTTATCTTTTGGGTCAGTGGTTCCGATCACAGAGAGCCTCATGACGGTGTGTAGTTTAGTTTAGGAACATATCCAATGTTCTCTTTAAACAGAATTTAGGGAACCTGGACCATGGGCTGAACTTGGCAAAGACGGTCGTTGTGGCATCTGGGGTGAGTTAAGTCCTGCAAAAGAACTCCAACAGAGCATGAAATGGCAGCCAACAGAGAGGGGCTCGAAAAATCGTTGTGTATTCAATAAATCACAAACCCGTAATGGTTCTTTCTCCATTGCTAGATATTCGGTGTTCAGGTCTAAGCCTCTCTCCCACACACAGAAGCAATTTCAATGCTTCTCTGAGATGTTAGCTTGAAGAAACACCTGTTGTGGATGCGCTGGACAACCCAGCGCCCATTCTAGGAACGATTCTGTCGTGAGATGGGGAGACAATCACCACAGATCTGCAAATGATGTATTGGCAATTAAAATAATCAAGGACTTCGGAGATTCGAAAATTGGAGCTGCCAAAAAAAAAAACCAACCTTGTCTGCAATTAGCTGCTCAGAAACTCATCACACAGAAAATTGTGGGTTGTTCTGTCATCGATGCTACGAAAGAGAAGCCTCTTTGAGTACTGGTTAATAGTGGTTAGAAAACTACCATCTGTAATCTCTGGCTTCTCTATAATTATTTAAGTAATTGAGAATGCCAGGGACTGTTATGTCCGGGATGTGCGGGTTGATTTTGTTTCCTTCTGAAAGGTCACATGTTCTTTGTCAGAGAGAGAATATTTTCTTTCTGGAATCTTTGACCATAATTTACTCAAATAATGTATTATATATATTTATATATATATATTATACCACACCAATGGTTTTAGATTATACATATCATAGTCTTCTTGTTTTACTGTCATTTTTTATAATGTTTTCTGTAGGTTGGGGGACAGGAAATCAGATGTGATAAATGTTGATTCCAGTCTTTCAATAGGGTTATTATTATCATTACTTCTGTCTCATAGCCTCTGTGATTTTATTTCTGGTTCATACAGTCTAGGATCAGAGGCTTGGCTCATCAATATTTTCCAGTCAATATTTTTTCAGAGGAAATATTTACGTGTAGGTCTACCATGACATTTTGATAATGCTGCGTTACGTTTCAATGCTTAAGCCTTGAAATGGCAAACTGACAGACACCTAAGTCCACCGGGCTTTGATCTCAGTGCCGCTGTGGAAAAACCCATTCCACTGAGCACCAAATCACGCTGCCTGTGGGCGAACCCCTTAAAACACCCAAAACTGCCCCCCCTTTACTCTGTCTCTATTCATTAGGCATTTTAATCCGATTTCATTGGACCTTAAGTAGGAGGATAAACTGCAGACAGACATTATGTGCATCTCATAGGCTTAATACTGATGCTCTGAATTGCATGTACACACTGACACGCACACTGACAAACACACAAACACACACCCACACACACGCACGCACGCACACACACAGACGCACGCACGCACGCACGCGCGCACCCAGACTTAACCTACACAAACACGCCCGTACGCCTACATAAAGACACACAGGCACACCGACACGCACACACACACTTTGGAATAATGGGTTCAGAGTGGCTCCAAACTGCCAGGGAACACAGGGTCCAATTGGTGCCAAAAATAGATGTAACAAAACATCACTCCTTTGTTCGTTTTTCGGGCTCAAGATTAAACCTTTGCCAAGAATACTTGGAAGAGGAAAAAAAGAAAATCAACTGGAGTGAACAGTGACATGTTGGAGACTGGATGTTTCAGACCAACCCCCCGGGCTGCTGAACGGCTGTTTTCATGTTTAACCTGCAGTTTAGCACCTACTGTCAACTTACCGTCTGTGTAATAACCACCAACCACAAGCCTTTTAACTTACCGTCTGTGTAATAACCACCAACCACAAGCCTTTTAACTTACCGTCTGTGTAATAACCACCAACCACAAGC
>JAOVYW010070876.1:0-20775 GCA_025775045.1 Hiodon tergisus
TATTATACACACACCCTACAGTGGAAATGCACAAGTTTAGAAAGTCCACAGCTGATCCCCAGGCCTGACTCTGGAGGAACACTCAGTTTCCACTCTGCATGGCGATGCCAGTACATACCTGGTCCGCTCCGCTTGTGCTGGATGGCCAAAGGCTTTCTGTGGCCAAGACCTGCGCCCGGTTCCAATTGGGCAGCTCTTTGAACAATGTTTCTTTTCAGCTTTGGATACTTTTTATCCCCCCACCCCCGCCCAGTACCAGGCGGATGACAACTTGCGCCAAAGAGTATTTTTAATGGGGAAACTTTGAGGCCAGTGTTCTGTGCAATTACTCAACAAGGCGCTGGTTTATCATAAGAAGAGGGCAGAATTTCTCAGTCTTAAATGTCAATCTTCCACCCATCTTACCACCAGGTGGAGAGGCCAGGTAAGGAAACAAATATCAGTTCTACGATCAAGCGAGTCGTTTGTCAGTAAAAACCGCCAATGGTGGCGAAAAGTATTTTTATTAAGCGTTTCTAAAGAAGCCTTCATTCAGCTTTCCCGAAGGTCCCTTTGGTGATGTATTGAAAAGCCCCCCCAAATTTGTTTTTTTAAAATTAACGTTCTAAGGCAGGCAGTTTGAGGCCTCCGATTGTGGAGTGAGAAAACCTGAGGTGAAACCACAATAAAAAGGATTTAACAAAAAAAAAAAAAAACAACAAAAAAAAACGAAAAATAATGCCACTTTGATCCACCTGGCCACGAAAGAGGTTTGGCTTTGAACTGGGCTGCCGCCAAACCCGCAGCCTGTTTAGCCACCTCGGGTTACAATCTATTGGCCCAGCCCAGCGTCATGGCACAACATTTGTTATTTTGGGGGAGAAGAGAGGAAAGTAAAATAAATCTATATGCGTTCCATCCCATCTCCTTCCCAGGAGAGGTAGCCTTGATTAGACCCAATCTGTAGTGCAATCAGTAGCTCTTCATAGCCCCGCCCGCTCCCCTCCCCCCTCATGCAGGGGTGCTGAAGATAGGAAATGTCTATCTGGGATGAGGCGATGTCTTAAAAAAAATGTGTCTGCAAACGCTCATAATTACTTCCCATAATAACACAAGAGCCATCATTGCGGTTTCCCCAACTGAGGTAAGCCAAGCCAACTTTCACTGCCTTTGAGAAATCCTTAAAAGTCACGACATGGTATTGACAAAACCATCAATTATGTAGGCATTCAGTGGAACTGTCTGCATCCTTGATTGCTGAATACAAGGAGAATGTGCAAACATTTGCCTACCCGAACTTGATTGCGCTTGTCAAGCTAATTAATTTGTCTAGCCCCCGCTTTGACAAAATCAGGGTGACTCTAAACATGCAGCACTGCACATCATGTAAGGCAAGGAACTCTCAGGCACTACACATTATATATATATATATATATATATATATATATATATATATGCTGCATTGCCGGTTTTGTTCAGAAAAACAAACTGAGTAAACTGTCACTTATTTTCTCCCTTACATGTGCGTGCAAAACTGCTGTTCTACATCACACCGCACCTAATGGTAAAGGACTAACTATCTAATTACTCCATGTCATGTGGAATAATCACATCTTTAAAAAAAAAAAAGAAAAAAAAAAGTGGTGCTGAGAAAAATAAGTAAAATAAAGGGCGAATGCTCAATTTCAGTGCCATTGGGATTGCTGAGGCTGACAGAGCTGGAGCCTCCAGGTTCACTGCTGTCTGCAGCCTAGGTACAAAGCCAAACTGGATTGGGGTCTTTAAAGTTATAGGGCAGTCTCAAATTGGGGTTTATTAGCAGGAGGAGGGTGTGTGCTCTGGAATATACACTTGGGCTCTGGAAAGGACCTTGGCACACTAACTGTGTGAGGCACCTAATTAAGTGTGGTTTGGCGGTGGTGGGGGGAAGATTCTGCTTCGGATTTTACGGGGGGAGCCCAAGTGTGACAACCCACCTCTCCCTCCCACATCTTTTTTATAAATCCCATCCAGAGTCTGCCTCACCAACCACAAGGGGCACAGAGGGGTGCAGGGCTGTACTTTCAGAGCGGACTGGGAACCCCATAATGTGGCTCTGGTCATTACAAAAGCATCGCGAAAGCCGTTTAATGACTTGGCACAGACAAGACTGATGGGTATGCTGCCATCATTTCTCGTTTTTACTTTTGGATAGCATGAGACTGGTGTCTTATGGCAACTCATAAAAACCTCTTCCCTCGAAAGACATGACTGCAGAGAGAAGCAATAAAAGTCAGTCTCCATCCAGCTGTCAGCACCCAGGGAGGTCTGCAGAGATAAACCCCCACTGCGCATCCTACTGGCTCTTTATCCATGGACAACGTTCCTTTCCATCTGCAGTTACGCCTGGTGTGAATCAGGGGTAAAGGGAGATGATCCACCCGTGCAGAGCAAGTACCTAACATTTGACCTCAAAATGGAGGTTTCAGCATTATGGGGAGAGTCTTGAATCAGAAGGTCTGAGGGGAAAAAAAAGAGGCAATAAGTCATCTACAGAAGCATGGAGGCAAACATTCTGCACTAGTAATCTAGAGGGCACAGAAAACAAGTTTCCCTAAATCATAGATGATGATATTATTAACTCACTTAATAAACGATCACATCCAGAGAGACTTACAAGGCTCTAAAGTTTTACTTTACTTTGCAAGGCTATTTTACTAAATAAAATTCAGGACAAGTACCATGCAAGGTGCCCTCCTGGTTAGGAGGCTACTGCCTATAAACCACTATATAGAGATATTGATGATTATCAGAACCATTTTAGGGTTAGGGAACATCCTCTGTGGGGATTGAGTAACTGAACACGTGGACACAAAGACTGTATTCTAACATGATGGGTGTGTCTTATTAGAGTTGCCGCTGGCTAAGGCGATGCCGGACTTTTGACATACCAATCCGAGCTTCACTTCGTTCTTTGCCAGAGCGCCTGTCCTTTTCCAGTCATAATAACAAGCATATTCATTTCACTTCCCCTCACAATCCTTGCCAGGGTAATTCGGCAAACCTTGATACAAACCATATGGCGGAGATAATGAGCAAAATTAACATGCAGGAGACTAAAACTGTTTTTTGCTTGCAGCAACCCAAAAAAGTTCAACTCATCAGACCTGGCAAGACTCTGCTTTGTCTATTGGGCATACAAAGGCTCCTGCCTCAGACACAGCTCTTTGTCAGAGTATCATCACCGGAAGTCTGCTGGGTCTCCATCCCAGAGGGTATTTCAGGCTGCAGACCTAACGTGGTTATCCTGCCCAAAGGTGACAGCATGTGAAGATTTCAGGACGGCATTCCAACCGTAGAGCATATCCACAGAAGAACATCCAGTTCTGGCACCACGGAAAGAGTGCTCACTGTTTCTTGAACGATAGGGATCCACAATACAAACACATTTAATTAATACATTCCGAAAGGAATGCCGACCAATGCCAAGGATATAAACCTCATTAAAATATTTTTAATCACTGTATTGTAACATTGAATCCAATCTGTAACATGACCGCAAAAAAAAATAAATCCTTACCACAAAAAATGTATTCATACTGGTAACCTATGTGATTTGTGGCCAAAAATTTTGATGCAATTCTAATTAGCAAGGACGGTAAGGCACAACTACAGAGTTGGTTGAACACGCTGAGGGAAAGGAATCTAAGATCTTGTCAGAACAACACGACAAGAGCCTTGCAATCTTCCCATTCCACAAGCAAGTTAACTCTTCCTGCTTTTATTGCCACGGAAACAAACTTGGGAGACAGTAACTTGTCACAGGTTTAGATAGGCACTGCTTGACTCAGTTTTCCCTGAAAGATAAAAAAAACTTGGCACAGATTCACATTAAGCATCATAGTGGATAAGGTACAGTATTTGACATTAGGCTCCTTAACCCAGTTTTTCACAAACCAGCAGTGGAGTGTCTGGCAAATGTCAATCTTCATTAGGTAAATTGAAAGGTCCTAAAAAGAACCTCAGGAACACATAAAAGTATACTATATTAACAAAGGTAGTATCATACTCCATGGTAATGATAATCAAAAGCCGCCACAGCAACCACTAGCAATGCTCCAGATTAAACCTTTGAGCATGTGCTGTAGTGTCACCATATTTTATCATCTCAAACACCGTTTTTTCAGTTATTCCTTGGGAGAAATATCTACATATGGTTACCTTGACTACAACAATGTTGACATACCATTCCCCCAAATTCTTCAACAGCACAGAGTAATAAAAAGGCAAGCTGGAGGGGCTGGGAGGTAGGCAGGCCGTCTGAAGTGAACAAGTTTGCTTTTCCACTTCAGTGGAAGAAAAAACAATACTTGATCAATCTGCAAGGACGAGTGGAAACACACTGCCCGTGGAGTCATCACAATGGGCTCGGCTTCATCCAAAAAGCCATCAGCAAGCGGTTTAGGTCCCCGGTTGCCCAGCCCTCGCCAGGAGCAAAAGGATAACCGCCCCTCATGCCGTGAGGCTGCGCACATCTGGGTGCTGCCAACCCAAACAGCCTTGAGTAGGCCTCCTCTATCGGTCTGCTCATGGGTGGACACCAAGGGAAGCTTGTGTTTTCCCCTTCATTGTTCTAGGAGAGAACTTCATTGAATGCTTCTTATTCTCACCATAAGAAATAGGGAAGCACTGTCATATTTGACTCCACTTTACAAAGTACTGGAATTTTACTGGAAACTCTATCCCTGCTCCATGGAAACAACCAAAACTTTGCAGTGAGGCCAGCAAGGAGCCCATCTGCTGGAGCTAGAGATACACAGAATCCAGCCAAGCTCAACACACCCAGTATGGGGCAGAGACTCTGGTCAGTGAGGGATGAAGCAGCGACCCTATGAAGCGGGATGTCCCACACAAGCATGTAATTACTCACACACAGGATGAGGGATATCACCAAACCAGCCCTCAAGAGCTTCAAAACGGAACTGCTGCAACCCAGCTTGGGATATTGGCCTTTTAAGCGAGGAATTCCTGGTGAGTGTGGGTTGGTGCATTCCCTTCCTGACATTATTAACAGATGCGCCCCCACCCCTGGTTTCAGAGACCGGCCAAGCCATGATCTAGGAATGGCCCTGAGACAGGCTGGCTTAGTTAAGAGTGTCCAAAATCTTTTAGTCTGCAATCTTGGGATTTTCATTGCAGGAGGGCGGATCAACATGGAGCCGAAGCTGGAGCCGGAGCCGGAGCCGGAGCATGCCCCCCCCACAGACACACTCCAACTTCTTGCCATGTTATTTTCATTGCAGAGCCTTCTGGAAACAAGTCAGGTTAATGAACTGGCTTCTGCACCATAACGTTTCGATTTTAAGCAATAGCCAATACCTGCACCCACTGTGTGTGGGGCTGAGTCCAGGACTCCAGTGGATGGGTAGTTTGGGCATCTGGGATACGGGAGGCAGGTACGAGGTGTTAGAGAGCTGCCTGGGAATAGCATAGGGGGTTTCCCCCTTTTGTTGCAGCCTCCAGAGAGCCCCTTTTCTCCCTGCCACAAATCTCTGCCAGCCTCCCCGCCCAACAAGCGGGCCTTGTAAGGAGGTGGAAAGCCAACACCGGCTTCCAGGGCCCTTGCCATCAGAGCCCCTTTTGTGCTGCATGCTTTCTCAGGATATTCAACACCCCCACACTCTGCTCCATATCCCACACTAATACCAGCATAAATGGAGACCCGGTTAACGGGCCTGCTCTCCACACTCTCTGGGCCAACACGGGGGGGGGGGGGGGGGACCTTTTAGGCACTTAAGCAGAGCTGATCACCCGATACTCCATTGAGTGGCAGCCCCCTCCCTTGCCTGAGGAGAGAGGGCCATGTCAGAAGAGAGGGTGGTTCTCTGTGTAGACTGAGGGCCTGTGTTCCTGCCTGTCGCCGCAAGACAAGGTACGGTGTGTGCTCTTCCTATCCGATAATCTGCCGGGATTGGCTGACGTGCTCCACTCACTCACCCCAGGAGCTATTTTGAAGAGAGCCTGCAGCTACAGGGAGGACCAGGGCTAACCTCATCACATCCAGACAGACACAGCTTTTCATTATCAACGTGATGGAAAATTCACAAACAGTTTGCGTTATTGAGCACAGCCAATCTAAAGATAACTAAGGACAGACATAAAAACATGAGGGACATCGTAAGTGAACCATATCACGTGGTATGCTCATGGCCTGGATTAAAACTCAGTTTCTGACATTATTAGAAATGGTCTCTGTTTAACCCTGGGTAATAAAAAAATTGGCTAAGTGGCCTCAATCCATTTAAAATATTTGCTCAGAAAAGAGTGCATGAGATGCACTGGAGAAATTCAGAAAGGTGATAGAGAATGACAAGGCCTTCTAGCCCGAGATGAAAAACAGGGGAGACCTCCATCCTACCAGACATTCCAGCGGATCCCAAAAATGCTTTCCAGCATTCCACAATCCCTGCTGACAACAGCCTCAGGACACAGACAGCTTCTAATTGATTACCAACACCAGACATCTAATCACGATAGTTACAATTGAACTTGCATTATTGGATCCTGGTTGCATACCGGCACACCTAACCTAGCAGAAGGTTGATTCACGTCTACAGAGAAGTCCTTTAGTTGTTTTAGCCCACTTGTTCCCTGTAGCAGGATATCGATATCATCACCAGAATCCGGTCTGAGCGCATCATCCATTAGTACATGTGAAAGGAACGTGTGTATTAAAACAATCAGTGAAACCTTTTTCCTAAATTTACTTATTTGTTGGCTACAATTGCAAAGATGATATGAGTCAACCGCTCAAAGGAGCCCTCTGGTTTTTCAGAGGGCTGAAATAAAGAAAGAAATGTAGTCATGTCTTGCATGCAAATGCGCACACACGCACGAGATAGACACATGGAGAAATGCCCTCAAAGTGAATACGCTGGACTGAAAGAGCACAACATGATTTAATGGGGTATTTAATGTGCCACCCCGCCATTCACAAAGCTGTGAATTTTTCCATCCTTTGATCACCCTTGTTCACCATCAACTGTTGAAATACATTAATACTAAAAAATAAATGTTGCAAGTAAGCAGGAACTGACCAATTTAATTGACCCTTAATTTACTGGATCTCTCTAATGCACCACAAAAAGCTTCCTTACAGTGGCCTTTGTACAAATAGTTTCAAGCTTATGCTTTATACCTATATAAAACCTCAAAGGAAAAACATCATCCAAAAATAAAAATCACTGAACTTTAGAGTTCACATTCATTCCCATTTTATAAAATATCAAAACTAGTTAGCTAGCAGCACTTGGTCTTTTAAATCACCTATGGAAGAGTAGGACAGCTCTCTAAAATAAAGTAATTTTCCCACAAATCTGCTCGGGGAAGTCTATGTTATCACAAGGACTCCTGGGATTAGTATTGGTACACATTTCAGAGAAGAGACAACTGTTAATACGGACAACCAACTTGAGCTGTGGTTGGCAGTGTTGGAGGTGGGTCTGAGGGAGACGTACCTGAGAGAGGGGTCTGGATAGCCGTCCAGAGGTCTTCTCCCCTGGGGAACAGGATTGCAGCTGGAAGCTGTAACAAAGAGAAATGTCCCTCAAACCTTTTACAGTAAACAATGAAAACATTGTTAATGATTTACATCCTCATTATTTTACATTTACATATATTCAAACTACAGTGCAAAATTCTTTCCTTCTTAAGGTTTCGATTATTAATGTTCTAACCAGGAATTTACAGATGTAAAAGACAACGCCTGTCCTTGTGGGACAAAACACAGCAGAAAATGTGGGACTCTAGATGCAGAACCGGCAGTTACATTTCAAATTACAGCAAACAAATTACAAAATTACAAATACTTTGGGTGAAATTAAACCAACTGCATGAGCATTAAACTAGCATAAAACTGGACTATGACTATACCAAGTAATATTTAACCTCGCAGAGTGAGAAACGAAAATAGTCCACATAGAGATACGTCGTTTACCAAAAATATAACTACATACAATTTTCATATTAGTAATTTTTGAGAAGTACTTAACCACTATTAGTTCATTCATTGTTAGCACCTATGTGAACTCGGATCACAATCATCAAGTCTTGCACCCTGCTGTTCCTGTGAGGATGCATATTGCTGTGAAAGCAGTACAGCTGTACAAGTAAATTACCCAGTTATATCGTACATTTATATCACATATCAATATGAAAACAATGTTTAAAAGAGGGTGCTTGCTCTAAGCATAATATAGTGCCTTTCAGACTATATTAAAGACGTATCATCATATTGTCAAAATCTGTCAATGTGACATGCTCCAGTCTTTTCCCAATAACATTTAAATACATCTAAATTAACCCAAGATCCTGTAATCCCGTTTTTGTAATACCAAACAATTAATGGTAGTAATTGATGCCACCCCTCTTCTGTCTAGCCACCACTTTCACTCGTAGTAAAAAATTAAAAATTAAAATTAAAAAAGACAGAAGATCTACAGCTATGCAGGCCGGTCTACCCCTCTACCCAAGAGATTCCATCATAATAATAAAAAGTAATGAATCAACAACCGACGTCTGGAATGTATCCATGTTTTGAAAAGGTTGTGTCTTTATTTTGCCTGTCAAGTGCAAGGAGTGGAACAGCCCCAGACAGCAGGGCGTTTCACCCACAGAAAAACACAGCCTGCACTGTGTGAACCACGGACTGACCCAAGAGAATTCCACACAGTCGATAGCGCTCTGCTATCCAGGCTTTTGTTACTGCACATAAAAAGAGAGAATGTGATATGCACTGCACATCCTTTGTTAGCCTGGTGATTCTGGTTTTTGCTTCTCATTCACTGCAGTCCCATACTGAGCTCAAAGAAGCACAATGATTACCGTTATATTCCATCATTGTTATACTTGACAGTCATAATTCATCTGGCTAGGAATACCCCACTGCATGGTCCCTCACCTGCTCAGATGTCTCTCCGTCTGGATCTCTTCCTGCACATTACAGTTCCTTAGCAAACATCCAGAGCCATTACAATTCTATACTTTATCCACTAACACAGTTCATCAAAGCAAATTCTGCAGTTCACTGAAGCAAGACCAGACTAAATCTAACCCTGCATCAGGTACCTCTTGGTGCTGGTGGACATACGCCTTTCTGCCTTCCTGTCAGGGCTGGAGGGTGGCTCTGGCGAATAGGGGCCAGGAGACAGAGAGGACGGACTGGACAGCGAGTATTCTCTGTAGTTCTGGTTCTCATCCCGACAGACCTGAAGCGCCTCCTTTAAGGCAGGGACAAACAAGGCAGGAATTCATTCACTTTTAGGAAATACCAAGATCACTGGAAAAAACATGCTAAACAATGTCAGGTACGTTCTTTAGTGGAAACCAATTGATCAATTGATTAATTGATTTAAATTAATCAATTGGTCTGTTTGCTAAATAATTTTCTATGGTAACCCAGAAACAAACTTACATAACCAACATTATGTCTTAATATGCCATGATATCAAGGTCTTCTTTTTTCTCTACATTTTTGTCATAGGAAAAAAGGCCATTCAAAAATAGAGCCAGAGGATGCTAATCACATCCCAGTACAATTGACCGATGAATAACAGCCCTCATTTAGAAACAACAGGTTCCAATGGATGTTAATTTATTATCGTACAGAGGCTCTCATTTCGGAAAAAAGCACTAACGCACAGCTGGGCGCTCTGTAACATGTCAAACCCCACCACTTTGTAAACCTTTGTACGCTTTATTCTCATGCTGGGCTCATGTTCTACAGGATGTCATCTCCCATTGTACCATGGGGAGCAAATGGGAAGATATCCATTACACCAATAAAATACAGGAGCTTCTACTGGTTTACAGCAGCCGTCGGAGCCCAACCCTTGTTACACTTTCATAAAGCTACATCCTTATACCAATGGAAATTAAAATAATCACAGCAGAATACCTCTGTTTCTACAATAAATCTGACCTTCAATAAATCCTTAGTAAGCAGCCTGTGTCATCAGAACAAATGAGAAGCAGACGTAGTATTGGAGAATAGCTCTTAGGCAATACCCAAAGGACCAAACACAATTCAACAGGGCATAAATCCTCGCTTGGATGGATATTGATAGGGAGGAACAGTGAGATACCGTACTAGCTGGTCAAAGAATTGGCCACTGTAGGCTGGGTGTCAAGTGTGCCATATACAAAAAATCTGAAACGTTAGCACAGCATTACAGTATCACATTGAGTATTTCGTTATGTCACCATCTAATCTATATGGCAAAAAGTTGCAGAAGACTAATAACCACCATGGCTGATCTCATCAATGACATCCATTTAAAATAATAATAATAATAATTTTTATTATTACTAGTAATATACTGACAAATATCTTTCCAGCTTTTAGCGTTAGCACGTTCATATCTAACCTGGAAGTGCACTGTAAGCTGCTCAGGAGTGCTGACCCCATTGGTTTGTCCTGGGACTGGGGGCTCAGACCTGTAAGAATGAGGAACAGTAAAGAGTCAATTGAAGTGGCAGGGTGTGGTCCAAGATCCCACTGACATTTAACAGGGAACAAGTTGTGGAGCTCTAAAAAAAAACCCACATCAGATTCTATAAAACAGGGCACCATGACCAAAATGACATCCATAATCTCCCTACACACACACGTCAGCCCTGAGAAGTCTTGTTTATTCTCATTTTCACTGGAGTTTAAAGGGAAGTTCCAGCATAGTTGATAAAGACAGTGGAAAAAAACTGACAAAACTAACAAATGTGGCATAATGACGAAAAAACATGTCCTCAAAAGTACATGGTGACCCTCGGCTGTACACAAAGGGCCACACTGCCTATGTCTGACACATTGGGGGGCCTATGTTTGACCCCTGTGTGCCTCTGACTCATTGTCAGAGGCACACAGGGGTATGTGGGTCAAGTCTTTTAAATTGGAACAGTGACATTTTTGGTGTAAATGTGGAGTATCCAAAACTTTTTTTGAAGAACAGGAAAAGCCAAGATTGTGCCGCCCCACTTTAATCCAACTGCAGCCAGCTGGTTGTTAGTTTGGCTTGCATCCATGTAAGATGCTTTATTCTAATTTCCCAACACTGTTCACACTTATTTGTTTAAATCAAAGGCTCTGCAGATAGCCTTTGACCTCTGACACTGGCCTGCTGAAAGGTAGCAGATGGAGGCATAAAGGCACTGCAAGGTGAAATATCTTTTCACCCGTTTCAGTCAGGAATAAATTAGGAATTGCACGACGGCTCCAACCCCTCGATGTGCAAAGCAGTTGCAGTGCTGTCAGGTGAAAGATTTAAGATCTGGCTGGCAGGCCTTTTCAGCTAAACCAGAATCTGCTGCCTGTAAATTTCAGCAGCGATGGTGTCATCACCTAGGTGCCACGTAGGTACTGCTAGAGAGCCTCCAGCCAGAGATATGCAAACAAAATAAAGTAACAGTATTGCTTGAGCATTTCAACTGCTCATTTAATAGATGTCTCCGACAGCGGCGATGCAGAACTGCCGTTTTGGGATTAAAACGGGACATCGGAGCTGTGGCAAGCATTACATCATGGCCAGAGAGACAATGGACAATGACAATGAAAGACCTTGAATCTGTTGGGACAACGGTGGCCTCAAAGCCTCACTCGCCAGAGCATGCAAATCACAAGATGCCACATATCTGCAGCAAGTACACACGGTGAATACTGGACATCCTGTATTCTCTGCTCAACTTCCCACTGAGGAGAAAAGGTCAACGACCCAACAAATTAGAAGCCTTCAGCAAAAAAAAAATCTTAGAATGCTACACAACATTATCAATGCTATTAACTGAGCTTATGCTTCAGAGGAAAGATTATAATACTGGCTGGCCTGGCCTTCTCTGTGCCCTCCCTCTTTTAAATCCTGTAATTCTGGAGGGTGGCTGGTGCCAATCTTCTGGAAGAGGCTGCAGAAACATATCAGCCAACCACAGCAATGGCACTGCAAGAGGGAGTTCTCCCTCTCTCCTTCTCAAATCAACACCCTCTTAAATCTCCACATCCTGCAATGGTTCCTGAGAGTAAAATACAAAGTATAACAATGCACTGTGAGGCTGATGGGACACATCTGCCAATGCACTCTTTGGGGGAAACTCCAAACCGAAGTGGACGAGAGCAAAGGGACTACAGAATCTGAAATATCTCCAGTCAGGCAGAACTCCGAAACGTGGCTGGAAAACATCATCCATTTCCAGCCAGATAATCAGCTTCTCTGCTCCATTACAAAGCGTGCATGGGAAGAAACGAGCTGCTGGCATCCGGAGTCTGAGGCATTTTAACCAGCGTGTAATTGGAACACATTAAGGATGGCAGTGAGGATCAGTCTCACTTCACCCAAACCCAGCTCAACTTCAGCAACACAAACACACGCCACATTTGCATCAACATTTGGCTCAACTTCACTATAGCCCTCTGGCTTGTACAGTAGGAGGTGGGTCTCTGCAGTTGGTCTAAGCTATCAGCCTTGCTTTTTGCTGTAGGAGATGGTTGTCTGCTCCAGAGCAACGGAAGTTGACCAGTCATCAATCAGGATTGCCCTTTGCCCTGTACAGTGGTATATGGGTTTTTTGAGTCTCCACGGATGCATGACATGTGGCATTAAAGTGCACTTTGCTAGTGACTGAGCTGCATGCTGTAAGAGGTTTGTCTGGACCATGCTGCAACTGGAGATGCAGTTGTCCTCTCAGAAGGGAGTCAGTGTTATTTATGGCCAGGTAAGAGACATTAGGTCAGCATAGTGTGTGTATATTGCAATGCTTGATTGCATTCTTGAATCGGCTCTAATGATGCTCTATAGAGGCCACTTTAATCACAATATAAACAAGACTAACAGAAGTAAACAATGTAACTTTGTTAAGCACTAAATAATCATCTCTACTTTTAGAGACAGAAGTAAGGAGTCATTTCCTGAAACATGGTCCCAATTTACGGGGTGTACAATAAGTACTAGTAGAAGAATGGAAGGAGACAGTGATTGTTTGTGGAGCAAGCTCTGCTGGATGAGGGGGTGGATGCCAGTCACCTCATTATCAGGAAACGCATGAATCAGGGACCACAAGAATGCCCGTAGAGTGTAAGACATACCTGGGGGACCGAGGAGGAGGACGCGGCGGACCGAGCAGGAGGACGCGGCGGACGCGGGGGAGCGAGCAACATATTTGATGTATATAGTAAATGGGGAAACAAGCGTGGGCGAGAGTTTAAGATTAGCTCGATTAGCCACAGTGAATCCATCACATGGGAGGTTTAGGTGCATGTACAGCTGCCCTACGGAATGAACATAGTTAATTCCCATCTTAACCCCATCCAACACCACTGTGCTACTCATGCTTCAAACAGCTGGCAAGGATGAACCTTACTCTTTACACAGGAATTAGCTCCGATTAGGGCACTAGGAAAGTATGGAGTTAAACAAGCCTTCTCCAAGCCAGATGGGATTAAATCTCACCTTTCCACCAGCAGAAGCAGGCTCGTCTTTGAGTTCTTGATCTTGTTCTGTGCCTCAACATTCAGCATGTCCACCGTGCTCTCCCCATTGATCTCCACAATGATGTCCCCTGGCACCAGGCTGGCTTGCTCTGCCTTGCTACCCACATTTACCTGGGGGCAGAGACACGTACAGTTGGGCTCCAGAGAGTAGTACTGAGGCATGGGCAAATCGAAGCACTTAAATTACACTCACAACCCTGAAATGCCAGATTTAGTTTATAAACAATACATTAGAAGACAATCTGCTTATGTTCACTCCCAGTCTAGCTTTGCAGAACGGATATACTTATGGATGCTTGCTCCAAATATTGCATCTGAGTTAGGGGCATATCCATTAAAGCGAAGACATGCCACGGTGGTGAAAGGTTATCAGGGTTTTTGAAAAGGGCTAACACCGAAGAACGGACCAGGTCAGAACCGGTGGCCTCCCCTCACAAACACCAGGTTTCATGACCGTCCCTGGTGAGGGACCATAGAGGAATTAACTAACGCACAGAAAATGATGCATCCTTTGCTATTGCACATTTATGAGAGAAAAGTGCCAGTATAAAAGTATAGTACGAATATAGTGCAATAGTATAAAGAACTTGCTTTGACAAATTGCTCACAATCAGCAGGATTACAAACACCAATACTCTTGGTGACAAAGACCAGAGCAATGAACACAAAGCAAAAATAAAAATAAAAATTTGCGACAGGGCAGAGGTGCCATGTTAGGAGATCTGTTGAGTGGCAATTAAGCGTTGCTATAGCAACCCACAATGTTCCGTGCCTTTTCTAATAAGGGCATGCCTCACTTCATAAAAACTATGGGTGCCCCCTCCCCATAGGCTCTCATCCACAGAAAGGGGACCAGCACTAACAGAAGGCATCAGTGTTGTCTCACTGCCAGGCAGCACAACACTGAAGACTGTAAAGCAGAGCAGAGAAATCATCTGTTGATCTCATGCTGGTGCACAACTGCATCTGAAGAATGGTCTGCTAAATTCAAAACTATCCTGGACTGGAATTAGGCAGCGTTGACACGCAAAAGGAGCCAGGGGGTTGGGGGGGGGGGGGTTTGGTGGCCAGGCTGATGCAGCCCCTCCCTTGGCATGTGGAGATCCGCCCCTTTGACTCTGGAGCTTGTTTACAGAATAATGTCTTTCTTCGCCTCCTGCTTGCACCAAGCCAGAGTTCCATCTTCCTGTTCCTCCGACTCAGAGGGTAGAAAAACACACAATGGCCTGGAACCCGGACTCTCCTCCGCCTAATGTAATCAGCAACTTCCTGGCAGAGCATACCCACTTCCACCAGGCAGGCAGGTAGCAGCCCGGAGACACAGACAAATCCAGAGTAGGGAGACACAGCAAAGAAATGTCACATAGTGAAAGTGGGAAACAATTTCAGTAAGTGACATTGCTTGCGTTTCTAAACAGGATTTGTGTGTTGCTTATATCCAACTGTCCACGTACTTGGGACTGGTCAATATTGTTGTTACCTTGGAAATGGTTATGGCCTTCTTGAAGTCTCTTCCTCCACAAATTCTGAAGCCCCAGGGAGAAGGCCCAGTGAGTGTTACCGTTAGTGGCATCATGTCCACAGGCTGCCACCCCTTTTTGCACCTGTAAACGAGACAGAAATACCTCTTAGAAATGGAAAAACAAACCTTTTTCAGCAAAAAAAAACCAAAGGAAATGTATATTGGTAAATAATCTGCAAGTTATCATAATTGTTCGTGCAATGCTTAGCTTTGATCTCTTCAGTGCATGAGCTGTGCCAAAATTCTCTGATGAGTAACGAGTGGTAAGTTATCCAGATGTAAGATACGTGACATCTGAAGGCCTTTTAAAAACAGAAACATGAATGCATTTTTCATGGTTTTCAGAAAACTCAACAAAATACAGAACAAACAGAACCACCCTGATGTAAAATTAAGCCCAGATAATCAGGGGCGTTGCATTAAGTGGAAACAACAACATGCACACAAACTAATATATACGCTCTATACACCTTTGCTCAATCCATTTTTTCACAAATCTTTTAGTAGGTCAGTTGGGATCACCGGCATGCATGGCAGCCCACCATGCTTGTAGCAGGATAAGGGAAGGACCACCAGGACCTTTATCACCAGGGAAGGAACACAAGAGTTTTATGCAGGTCTCTAATGGTTTTAAGGAGAATTTAAAAGCTCTCGGGTATCAGTAGCATTACCCTATAGCACTACTTCCTGTCAACAGTGACTGGTTCACATGAACTCAGACCAAGGTTCTCATGACTATGGGTGTTACCACCAAAACACTAAAACAACAGTTTTTCTTCCATGCTGCACACATGTGTAGAAAACTTTTTTTTAGCCTTTATTTATTATGAGGCAGGCAAATTACTGATTTTTTGGTTCATTGAAAGGTTTCTCATAAGTGTAAATTAACCTCTATACATCATATAGACACACACTATCCTCTATACAAATTAGAAAATAAGTTTACACGTTTGAACAACTTACATGAATGAAATGTGTGACAGGAAACTTACATTTACACACCAAAAGGAACACAGGCAACCAATTAAAAAACGCAGTAGGAGCAAACACCTTCAGTTGCAGCTCACTCTACTGCAAATGCTGCATGTCTGGTGCTCCTCTCCAACAATTCAAATGGGCATGAAGGGCTACAACAGAGTTGGTTAAGAAATTTGAGTTTAAAAAAAAATGCCAATATTAGCACATGCTGCTCCTGGGCATTATCTAGTGCAGCTGTGGAGGAAATCTTCACCTGAGCTCCTGGTGTCAGATATGGTGTCAGCTAATATATTACCCAACTTCATCCCTGCCAAAAGAAACACTTAAAACCAGTCGGTGTTAGAGTGTTGTCGTTCACCTTAACTGCATGTTACGGCATTAACAAGTCAGGACTAGAGTTGAGATCTGTTCAAGAGGATCAATGACTGAACCTTGGTACAGCACATGGTCATAAACCTTGTCTTGAGCATTTCACTACTGCTGGACTGATCAGTCATCACATTGTTGATAACAGTATAGAATTCTTATTGTAGCAACAGGAAGACAACTGTCGACTCAACATTTTAGACAGTCTGTTGAATGATCCAGAACTTACATCATCTTGGCATCTTGGTCATGTCAGACTTAGAGTCAAGCAGGTACAGTGTTATCAGTGCAATTTACTACTAAAAAAACAGACTTGAGTGGCTAGGGAGACACTCACAAGGTTAACTGATGCATGCCCCAAGCTGAGGCATTTTCAGTTCCCTGGCCATAGCTATACAATGATGCAATAAGAACTTAAAAAAAGACAATATAAATCAGCCTCTGGTCTAATCAGCTAATCAGCCTCTGGGAATCGACTCGCGGATGTCAGCTCAGTCGCCACAATGGCTGACTGGAGAAATCCTTCTCTGTGCATTCCTCAAATGCTTGGCAAGGAGCACCAAACCACCCAGTCATTAGCAGATTCAGGCAATTAGCAAGGTAACAAGGCTCCCCATCATTAAGAGCTCTTAATTGCTGCGGCTATGAGAAAAACTGTGCTGTGTGTAATTACAGGGAACACTAGCAGAGTTACCCAGTGATTGGGTGTTCAATTTGTCCAATGCAATGGGCCAGTGGAACAGGTTTGCCAGTGAATCCTAATGTAACATTCCAAAAGCAACCAAATCTAGAACCAAGCCATCTTTTGTAAGCTGTTGCTTCAGGTGAAAAATTTTACACATCTGGTTATATTTAGATATATATAGCAATTAATATGTATTTGAATACAAAACTATATGCATTTCCTAGAAAACTTACAGCAAACAATGGATTTAAATGAAATGTCATTAACTCATCAGTAGAGAAAGACAAGTTGAGTGGCTATCTTCAGGAAACCACTGAAGAATATATCTCTGGTTAAAACATATTTAATTATAATCCTGAATATTTAGTGTATAATGCTGCACTTAAAAATATTTTCCAAATACATTATTATAGTAAAAACGAGTTACAATCAATGAGCATGTTAGCTTGAATGCATTCTGAACTCTAAATTGCTGAAGTTTTGAAAAGCTCTACCCAACTAACGATACAATAACTTCAACCCACACTCCAGCTCTAAAGGAACGGAAGTGACAGCATGGCGTGGCATGACCCAAAATTCACTTAGACACCTCACATGGACTCCATTAGACCAGGGTCGCTTTTCAGTGTTTTACAACTGCTAGTTTCCCTTTAAAAAGCAACTGCTTTCTCCAGTATGAAAAACACATCATTATTGTTCTGGTAAAATCTTAGTGCCATTGCAGATGTGATTGAATACCTGTATTGAAGGCCTACAAATTGCATTATTATTTATTTCTTTTTGCAGACAAAACATGGGCCAACCTGGTTGGCGGTTTGAAGTTCTTAAATTGTGAACTCTATATGGATGACGTTGCTAAGTAGCAAATCAAGCCACAAAGTAACACAGACGAATGCAAGGAATGGACTAGCCCACCCAGCTCTGATGGTGTGCATTATTGACTACAGACATATTGAAAGCCCTGAGGGACATACATCAGAAGGGGGTATATGGAATGACGTGTCGGTGGTGACCGCACTCTCATGCTGATTTTCACCAACCTTTGGACAGGTATTAGGTGGGGTCATTGGTGAATAGTTTGTGTTTAACCCTTGCCCAGGCATTTTCAGGCCCTTGATGCATAGTTGTCCTGGCTTATTATTAATCCGACACAGGGAGTTTCCCCCCTAAACATACCCAGCGGTGGAGTCAGCAGAAGGAGATAAAAATTAAGCAACAAGACAGCTAAAGTCAAGTAAGTCAATGGGCATAGCTGAGGGTTTAAAAAAAAGAAACTATAAAAAGTATCAATGTAGTTTAGACTGAGGAACATGACTGCCAATCTAATCGGGGGAGGAGGAGAGGGTGCAGATAGCATTGTGGAGAGACTGACAACACAGTGATTGGAGGCTGGACTGTCACCTGCAGGTACATTACCTTCTAGCCAGTCCAATGTTGAGTGGAGCAGCATACTTAGCTGCTACACTTGTATAACATGTTGCCAGTAGTGAATATTTGGAGAAAAGAACATTAAAAGGAACATCCATTCCAAGATGGGAACACCCCTCTGGAGTCAGAACGGTTCATACTCACATCTTGTTAACAGCAAGGAGGTTGGCTGGGCATTGGGTAGAAGGATCAAAACCTGTTTTGTGTGCAATAAGCTATGATAAGAGAAGGGCAGTTTCACACAATTGGCAGTTGGCACACAAGATGAAACTGATGGCGTGCTGCTCGGGGTTACATGCAAGCAGAATCAGTCCGGGTAAAAGGGGAGCAAGGCCGTGGGTTACATTTCTCATATTTTGTTAATCCTGTAAACACTTTGGAAACATCAGATATCAACCACGTCACATGCCACCAACACCGTTTGCAGAAGCACATGTGGGAACCAACACAGACACATGCTGAATTACTCCCCACAACCCAACCCATCCCCACTAAGGTCGGTCACCATGGACTGCAATGAACAATATACAATTAAATACTTTTTTCAGCCAGTATCTATTTTCATGTTTTTTCTTAATACGGAAAAAAAAACAGATTTGTCGATAGCTAGCTACTCCGCATTATTAAATTACAGATGATGTTCTTTACTAACTAGCAAAACAAGAAGGGTAACATACTTACTGATTTTAGCTACTGGAAAATGGGGGTATACCAGACATTTATTTATACTATAAACCTAGCAATTCAGCTAGTGAAAAAATGTCAATATCCATTGTCCCATTTTAAATCAAGTACTTAAACACAAACAAAAAATACACTTACAGGGGGGGAAAAATTAAAGAACTTACTTCACAATTGTTAAAAACATCAGTTTGATGTGGCCATACTAGCTGTTGTGTAGACCACGAATTTGGCCACATTTTGAAATACCTGAAGTAGGATACAAACACACACTTCAGAGGTGATTATGCTAAAGCATAGGTTGACTTGTTCAAGATAGAGCCAGGAATTAAACATTTGGAGTTGACATGTGGCAAATGAGTAATAAAGCCTGTTTACATTTTTCCTAAATTTTCCACCCTCCACAGACTTCAAAGGCCAACTGGAACTTTGAGAGTACATGTTAAACTTGCAAAAACAAGTTGGTGGAATTCAGTGCAGTTTAACCAGAGAACCTGCTCACACGCCCCTAAAGTAAATTTTGTCTATACTCATCCTTAAACCATAACTCTCGGAGAGCATGGGTACTTTCTCTTCATTGATTGGAGTCAGTTTTTGGGCAATTTCAATCTCTGTGCTAGGTCAAGATATGTCCTTGGTATGACTGCAGAATGCTGCTATTCGTCACCTTAACCCCAGTTACTGTAGTGGCATGCCTTTCCAAAAGTGTTCTCTTTTTCCTGGAACCCAGAAGTAAATTGGCTGGACAAAGACAATAAATGAAAACCGCAGGAATGGCCTGATAGAACTTGCATATGTTGATTACATACAGCTGTTGGCTTAACATGTATGCTCAGAGCACGCTGCCATGCTGCCAGGCTGTGGGCATGGTGGATTCACAGAATAAAACACATGCCACTGAACTATCAAGTCACAGAAACATTTTCCACACAAATCAAACCTACAGAGGTCTTATTCGCAGCACATGTCCCTTTGCCCCACAGTTAATGTCTCCACAGCCTCTTCACATCCTAACCAAGTCTCATGTACATCAGAAATGAGTTCCAGAGCAGAAAGCTCTTGATGATGGTACCTGACGGACACACACCCTGCGAGCAGGGCTGGGAGGAATTCAGGGAATTGCCTCTCCCAGTTTGTGTAAAGGGCTCGGAACACATTTCTCTCACACACAGAAATGTTGTGATCAAACAAAACTGCCATCTCTGAGGTGATGGAGACACATTAAACAATAAAAGGGATGAGCTCAGACAGCACAGGAAAAAGGAGCGTTGGTTAACAGAGGATACGTGACTCAGGATGTTAACCGAGGCAGGCATTTTAGTGACATTTGCTGAGTGTATGAAACTCTTGTTAGTAGGCTCAATCAGAAAAGGGATGCACACTACCAGCATTTTCAGATGTCTATTGATCAGATGGATTTAAAGATTCATTTGAAGGCATGTCTGACTAAAAGGCAGAATCACAAACATATGTGGAACCCATCAGATAAGGAAGCCTGTTACAAGGCTGTTGTGCAGACAGTTCTGTTCTCCCTCCAAGAATCCACCAGTCATATGCTGGTTACATAGATTTGGGGGGGGTGGGGGGGGGGGGGGGTTTGGTTTTTTTATTTTAAGATTTTCCATC
>JAOVYW010070887.1:0-11431 GCA_025775045.1 Hiodon tergisus
CCCCCCCCCCCCCCCCCCCCCCCCCCCCCCCCCCCCCCCCCCCCCCCCCCACAGAGATAGCGAGATATACATATATGCAATTGGGCGTTCTCCGTGATTGTTTTTGATAACTACAGTATCCTCAAAGACCTGTAATATCTGTTGTGCCGATAATTTATCTAACTCAGATAGTGCATATGTCAGACAATAGGCTACTTAGCAGAAATTTGGCTTGGGTTTGTCTATTGCCATCTCGCTGTATTTCAAAACAACTAAACAGGAGGCGTTTGCATGGACACAAAAATGATTTTCTCATCCAGGGCGGATAATTTGATGATCATCAGACGTTATCAATTATTTTGCCCAATGTTTGAGATGTTCTTTGCTTTCCGGTTGCAATATCTGAGAATATAAATGCATATAATCTTCCTTCAGTTTTGTGCTTCCAGGCCACCATGTTGGTTGAAGTTTAAAGTCACAATTACATTCGGAAACACATCTCTCTGAACATTTCAGGGGCTTCTCTCTTGCGAACAAAATACGTATTTTGATTGGTTACTTTTTCGTTAAAAAATTACAGTTTTAAAAATAATTTGTCAAATTATTATGAATCAAATTTTTAATGTCGTAATAAACAAGCAAACACAGAGAACATTACACAGACTGACGGCAGTGTCCTCTCCCGACCAAATAATTAAGAAGAAAGACGAATACTGAATATTCTTACATATTCGGGTATTTAGTAAAATAAGTGGAACACAATCCTGCCAAATGGTGTTGCTATTGGAGCTGTACAACAATCGATATTTCTGAAGCTCAGTCGGGTCATAGCTGATGCCAGCGAGGAATATAGTGAACGTTCCATGCCCGTAAGACTCGATCAATTTGATCACATTGTAATTCTTTGTATGTTTAAAACTGTTATGTCTAAACCGTAGTATTGTAAACGTCATTAAGAATTGGATGTGACAACTGATCCGGGGTGACATTCTTGGTCAGCCCCAGGATTTCCCAAAAATGCAACTAGAAATAAATATGTGAACGTTAATTAAAGAAAATAAGTGATCTGGTTGTGTTGGCTCGTGTATGGCACAGGTAGTGTGATAAATGCGCAACTACCGCCACTAGGGGCAGCAGGTGTTGAAGTGGGTAAAGTGACAGGCTTGTAACCGGAAAAGGTTTCCAGCTGTTGTAGCCCTGAGCAAGATACTTAACCTGTTGTTAGTAATATAAGACAATATATAAGTAAAATATCCAACTGTATAAGTGGATGAATGGATCAAAGTGATTGTAGTGCAATCCTCTTGGGGGGCACAGTGTACACAGATCAGTAACTAAATCTCAGTTAGCATCCAATTTACACCACTTGAGCTAGTTGCTAACCAAATAATGTTGACTTAACCATTAAGAAGGAAAGATATTCTGTCAATGATGGATTACCTTGAAAATCACAATTTTCAGAACTTCGACTAGATCGTAAATTGGGCAGTCAAAAAAGTTAATAAAAAATGTTGCTTAGATTAATCAATCAACTTCATGGACACATGTCATCGTAGGATTTAAACAGGGCCACCGTTTAAAGTAAATATGTTTTGGACAATAAACTAGGTTTTATTCAGGTATGGAATAAGACCTGGAAGAGTGAACTGGGGGAACCTAACTGGCTTATTAGTTAGAATGTCTTCATTTAAGAATTTTCACATTTCACATTTGTAGGTTTTTATATATATAAATATATATTATATATATAAAAAAATTTCCACATTGAGTTTTAGGTTTTTGTTGTAGTTCCCGGAGAAAACAAGTCACAGACTTCTGGGAAAATAATTTACATCTCTACGCTGTATTCTTTCTGGAATCATTAGATGGCTGTATTGATCTGCAGACTTCAGCTTTTCCTTTCATGTTCACAGCAACTCTGTGGGAAGGATCACTATAATGATCCCCTGGGGTAGATTTAACTTTTCAAGAATGTGGAAACGAAAGGGCCCCTCATTGTGTTTCTCTGTGGTATCAGGGTTCCAAAGATGTGGTCTAATAGGACAAGTACTTGGCAGTTTGTGCTTAATTTTCCTCTAACATATTGCTGTATACCAGAGGTAAGAGTGGAGCAGAACTTCACTTTTTGAAATATTGAGATCCCACTTTTATTGTCACACAAGGTCTGGTAGTGGTCTGCTTGCCAAAACCTGCCTTTGTTTTAACAGAACAAAACCTTCATAAAACTGTCCTGCATACTAGAATATAGTGGTATATCAGATATTGCACTGGAATATTCAACAACAACAACTGTCTGAAATCTATACTATATCTATACTTTTGACTGCTAATGGAACCACAAAATTCTACCTATCTAAACGTGACCGTTTAAAAAGTACATTTTAGTGTTGGGATTCAACTACTGAACATTTTCATTGCCATTTTTTCGCACGGAATGTTTTTGTAAAAAACGAAAAATACAATAACTCAACTAAATGTAAGTGTTAGAATTACATGAAGAACAGCCTAAATCTGTCTTGTAAATTAAATGAATTGAAAAGGGTAAATAGAGTATGAGTGGTATTAATACATTAAGACTGTTCTGAAAAGTGACTCTACTGGTCTCCCTGCTTAACAAATGCCTAAGCACCATTACAGGTGGGTGTGACATGTAACCAAGAGCAACTACATTTGGAGTGTCTGTGATGGTCCAAGACACTCTGGTGTAAGACTGGGAGCACCACAGAACTTCAGGACCAATATAACAAAACAACTACACAACATGAGGGGGTTATAGTGCCCCAGATGACCCCATTAGGAGACATTTATTAATTTAAAATGAATAAATAAAACAGCCTATGGGCTAGCCTTACTGTTGTTGTTCTCTAAAGTCTCATTCTCAACAAGGATTCTATAAACAGAGCTTCTACTCCCTCTATTATCTTCTGAATGAATGAATGAATGAATTAAGTCTCTCTGCCTTAAAAACTTGTCTGTATGTGCCTGTACATATGTTCATGCGACTGACTTGAAGAAAGGCATCTGAAGGACTAATCAACCAAATCAGCCTAGTTTTCTCAGCTGAATTTTGTGTTTTTATCAGACTTGGCATGCTGGATAACAAGTCAGTTAGTTAGCAGTTAGCGCTTCGGATGGATAATCAAGCTTGATTATACGTATAGTGATCATTTCATTAACATCAAAAGGAAATGATCTGTACAAAACTTTTTACATTTTACTTTTTCCAATAACATTTATCCTTTTACGTTTATGAGTTGAAACCAAAAGAGGTTCCATAATTCCAAAATCCTCCATGGTCTCTTTGGCCAATGTCAAAAGCCGTTCCACACCTGTGTGCAACCAACTGTGGTGGATTCTCAAGCAAGAGTATGCATTCAAAAATGTATATGTCAGTCTGGTGAGTGGTGAATCCCATTCTTTTTTTCTCTTCCCCTACAGATCTTCTCAATGGTGGTGTTTGGCTCCATCGTGAATGAAGGATACATTAACAACGGCAGTGAAAGACTGCACTGCATATTCAACAAGAACTACGATGCCTGCAATTATGGGATCGCTGTCGGGGTCATTGCCTTTCTGGCTAGCATATTCTTCTTCATCCTGGACATTTACTTTCCACAGATCAGCAGCGTAAAAGACAGGAAGAAGGCTGTGCTTGTGGAGATGGGGTTTTCAGGTAATAGTTGTGGTCTTCAAGCATACTTGAGTCTGTGTAATGAGTGGCGGATGAGTCGAAACAAATTCAGTTTTGGGGGGGGGGAACTGTCAGACATAAGCCAGACATAACTCATCAAACCACTGAACGACCGGAGCCCTAATTTTGCATCTGCGTAATGGCACCGTGCAGAAAATCACAGCATTCACAATGCATACCACTGAAACTTAGCTGTAGCAGTACTGGACAGGGGTTCATTTTGGCTCAGAGGAGCAGAAGCTAATAGGACCGGCCGGTCCTGCTGATAGCGAGTGCATGGCATTTCTCAATGAGCACTCAACAGAATTCACCATACATCCGCTCTGTGTGTTTAGGGGTGGGGGGATAATCGAAACCCACAATGCACTGCAACAGTCACAGAGAGATATTGCTCTGCATTAGCAAAAAAAAAAAAAATGTCCTTAGCCAGAGAGAAAATTACTGCACTCTTTCTAGGTCATTAATATCCAGCCGAGGCTGTTAGACTGCCTACATTTCTCAGTGAATATCCAAATGATTAAATAAAAAAATTGCTTCAGTAAAGCAATAAAGTCACCCTGGAAAAGGATATCTACTAAAGAAATAAATAATAATGTAGTAATTATAAAGAGAGGCAGAAGGTGGAAAATACATTAATAAAAAAAACATGTTGAAAACCTCATTACATTCTACATTTTTAGTAATTTAGCCGACGCTGTTATCCAGAACAACATACAAAAGTGCTGTCGTTTAGGGGTTAACGTGCAATTAGACATTTCATTTTAGATAGTTAGTTTCTTCTCTTGTAAAAGTTAAAATCCCAAAAATCTCATGAGAGACAAACCACTGATCAACATAAATCTGGGGAGAAATTGTCTTGTTTTGTCTCACAAATCAAGAGAGCAATATACGGCAGTCTAACAAGTCAAAGGGATTTTTTTTCTCTCCAAAAACCAAAGTAACGCCTACAAGAACGCGAAAGAACACTTCTTCTTCTTCTCAATGCCTACCTCTTGCAGGTTTGTGGGCGTTCCTGTGGTTCGTTGGCTTCTGCTTCCTGGCCAGCCAATGGCAACAAACCTCCCCCAAAGAACTGCCTTTGAGCCAGGGGGCGGATGCTGCCAGAGCAGCGGTGGCCTTCTCCTTCTTCTCCATCATCTCCTGGGTGAGTCCTGCCCCCCCCCCCCCACTGTCCTGTCCGTGCCGGCACTGTGAATAAACTGTAACCAGACTAAAGCGCTCACCCCTCTTTCTCATCTCAGAGTGCCTCCAAATTCATTATTTAATCTAGCTTTGTTCTTCGGATGGACTCCTGAAGGTTGTAAATAAATTTTAAAAAGCGTGCAACAGAAATAATAAACTGACCAAACGTGGACCGTTTTGGTCTGAGCAAAACCAATGCTCAGAATTGGTTTTGGAATACACACTGTTCAGTCTGGCAACAAAGGAATAAACCTAGCCAGTTTGGAGTGTGCCAATATATCTTAGTTCTAAGCTACAGATGAAGCCTTCTCCAATCCTAGTTGCCTTTGAGACACAGCCACTGTTTTATACTCAGCTGGCTACACAGCCCACAAGAGAGATTCAGGAAGATTGGAGGAGAGGCGCGTCCCTCTCGACTGACACTGAAAGCCTGTAGGCGGTCGGGGAGTGGACAGGAGATGCTGGTTAGTGACAAGCTCTGGCGAACTTCACCCACGCCAGACTGGGCAGTGCTCTGCCTATTTTCCCGGTGACACTGTGCTTACCCGGTCACAATCTGAAAATCCTACGAATGAATGCACTTAAACGGGTGGGAAATATGACTTTCTGGAGCAAGCCTATACAAACTGACAGGGACTGTTTCCGCTACGTTTGCCTTGTTTAACCTTGGACCATTTTAACGGAGCCTGTCCGTTCTGTGTTGCAGGGATATCTCGGCCTTTTAGCCGTGGACAGATTTAAAAACATAGCCTTTGTGGAAGACATCCAGAGGCTGGTGCCCAAACAACCACCCTCATATGCACCAGTGTAGACAGCTTCTTAAGCTTCCAATAAGTTCTCCAATGTTAAAGTTGGACATTCCCTTCCCAAACTAACCACGTCTTTACAGCTAGTGCAAGTGGGGGAAAAAACCGTTTCTAAGCATGAGCAGGTTTTTAAAAACAGTGGTACTGTGTCAAAATACCAATGGGGTTCCAAAACTAACAAACTAACAAAATATAATAATCAAAATAACAAAGCCAATGTAGAGGAATTAACTCAGTCATAGATGTTGAAATCTTTCTGAATCTAAACAAACACTTCTGAATGCATCGTTTATGTTTATATAGCCAGTCGGACATTTTCGGTCGGACATACATTTTCCATCACTGCGAACTCTCGGATTTCCCCTCTGCCCTCGTAGTATTAACCTGCCCTTTACTTAAAGAAAACGAGTTAAAGAGAAAGGAACCGGAGCCTTTGTTGCCTGCTCTCAGAAGCAGCACCCTCACATGCTGCAGATGTTTGTGAAGCACAGACATAAACACACTTGACCTTCCCCTTTAACGCCAGCCTGTGCCACAGGGGAACACAGAAGGCCTTCGGGCGCAGCGAAAAACAAGGTGTTTTCGTCTGTAGACGTAGACAGGGGGGTGAGACTCAACATCTATGCAAACGTTTCTGCCACCCTGTCTAATGTAGCGCAGCCCTGATGCACTAACTCCATTAATCATTTCAAAGGCCGGGCTGACTGTCAGGGCTATACAGAGGTACCTGCAAGGAACAGACATGACCCTCTTTGCCACGGAACACCTTGACAGCGACCCCACCATCCTGCCCTACCCTGCTGGCAGCGCCGTGGAGTCCACTGACACCTACCACAGCCCGCCTTTCACCAAGAACGTGGAGACAAACCTCAAAGACTACCAGGTGCCAATTTACTAGAGGCGTGCTCATCGGGAAAAACGCATTTGGAAGGGGTTCCTACTAGAAAAAGAAGGAAACAATTCTCTGTGTGCAGAGGAGTGCCATTTAACTGGAAGAATCGACTGTTGACCAATGCAGTCAGTTTCTCTATGTTGCTGCCGCCACCACTGGAGGCCTAAGTGTTAGTAGATAATTGAACCGTGACCATCGTAACTGCAGCATTATGGGTTGTCATCTCATCTTGTGTCCTGACCAATAAGCAGCTAAGCATGTGCCTGGAAATAAAAAAAACTAAAACCCGACAACGACACACTACACAGTTACACGACAAACTACCATATTCCCAATGACGAAGGGTTAAATTTAGCCGAAGGCTATAGGCTATATTTACTACTCTTTCAATTCAGGAAAACAAGCCAATATATATTTTTAAGTAGTGAAATGAAAGAAAGAGGAAAAAAACTCCTGATTTTCCAATAGCCATCTGTTTTTGTTCTCATTATAGTATTATTCTTTAAAGTCAGTTAATAGCTAGAGGGTTCATTTAATAGCCAGTCATGTATTAAAACTGACAGCCTGTCATTAACACTGGAAACTGTGAGAAACTTTTAATCAACATGACTCCAAATAAAAAAACTATGTAGGAAATGCCAGCTATTAAAATATTAATATACTGTATGATTTAACAGAAAATGATATGTACATTAGTATATTCTATTTGTACGTCTGTATATTCCTTCAACAACGAGAGACAGGAATGGGCTGTGTCAAAAACAGCGTGATGCATAGAAGGGCGATTAAGTGCAATATAGTTAAAAATAAAGATTGGTTACATAATACAGAGCCAGCTTTCGGTAAAATGGAAGCATGCGTCTGCCTAGCCCCTTATGGCTGCCGAGGGGGTCTCCCGTGGAACAGCTTCAGTATTTATTTATTTATTTATTTATAAAACCTGTATTTCGGTGCTCGCATGTACTCCTGCGGCAAGCTCAGGTGGCCCAAGTGGCGCGCAGAGGCGAGGGATAAGATCTCACGTAGAGCGCCGCCGCCCCCCAATAAATAACCGGAGCCAAATATGGATCTTCTCAGTTACGGAGCGAAACGCAGGAGATGTATAACTTAAGATTTGAAAATGTCAACTCTAGGATACATTTACTGAAGTTATTGGAAAGAATATTCTTTTGTTTGTGTTTACATGGATTTCTGCAAACATAGCACATATTTGACTCTGCTTTGGTTGACGATGATCGCACTAAGGGTTTCCTCCCAGTCATTAAGGTAAAGAAATTATTTTTATTCCATATTCAGCTGAGAAAAGTAAATAGGCTACAAAGTGTATGAAGGCTAATGTTGAGTGTAATCCATAATTGCACATTGCTTTTTATTGTGTCTGAAATTACGTATGTTGTAGTGATGTTATAGTAGACTGCATTTAATAGACTGTTCCGGGTTCTGTGTTTGTACTAACGATACACATTGCTAAAATAATTCTTGGATCATGATAAGTTATTTTACAGTTTTATTCCCTAATAAGGCCTAATAATAATTATTTTATTTTTTTCTCCTGTTAAAAGGTACTAACGGAAATTATTACTTTTGAGATTGCATTGTCTTTGAGATACTGAAAATAAAACAAAACATTTGATCAAGAATGGCTCCATTTAATTGTGCAAAACTGGGTGTGCAAGTGAGATTTTCCTTGCGATTTGAAGATGGCAAGAAATCTGTCAAACTGGGCAGCAACATCGCATACAATACTTAGTGTTAGCTTAGCTAGCTAGCTAATTATGAAATGTTAATTAATGTTTGTCTCCCTTTGTGCATAGAAGTTTGTTTATATTTTGAATGAATCTGACAAAGTTCTACTTCATATTCTCAACCACATTATTAGGTTTGCTCACTAACTAGCAGCAAGGCAATAGCTGCAAGAATATTTACGAGACTAATGCAACAAGGCTTAAAAGCAAATCTAAATCGTTAGCTTCGGACCGACGTTTGCTCACCAATACTGCTTCGATAATTTACCTCTACAAATTTAGACAAGTTAGATTTTTCAGTCAGCAACCCCTGCAAAACAGAGGTTTACACTGCATAGACACGCTCTCACCTTTTCTCCTCTAGAACGTATGAAGTGTTCACTCAGGTACAGCCAGGGATTCTCCTCTCGCCCATCTTCATTGGAAGAATGAAAAGCCCAGCCTTTGTGCGTTAAAGAAGTGCGTTGTTTAATGACATTTCACACAAACCTTGAAATCTGAAAAGGGGGACTAAGACATGTACTGGAAATAATGAATAGTTTAAGCAAGAAAATCTGGGGCCCAATTTTTAATTTCTTTGTATTTACAATTGAGGGCTTTGTTTGAACGTAGCACGACCGTCAACGTATCTGCATCCTCTCGTCATCTTCCAGATCTTCGTCAAGATCATCATTTTCTTCTTCTTCTTCTTCGTCATCATTGTCATCATCAAAGTACCGCTCCTCCGCGTCCCGACTCACAATGTCCAGGTTGTCATAATCTGGGTTCTCATCCACCTCTCTGCAACACAGCGTGAGCAATCGAGCAACGTCCTCTGTGTCACACTAAAAACGTGTGCAACATGTATATCACAACGTGAGAATATACAGTCACGGGCTGGATCACGAATGCACGGTGCATTTTATGTAATAACAATGGTTTAATAATTCTGGGTTGCCCGTGCCCAATGACAGCAGGATACTCTTTGGGCCTTACCTGTAATTAAAGTCCTTGTCTTTTCCATCCAGGAAACTTTGGTGCATCTGAGTGACAAACTCCTCCCTCAAAAGTGCTTTCTCCTCTGGGCTAGGCTCCCACTGTTGCTCACCAGCAACGATGCCTTCTGTAAGAACAAATATAAAAATTCCACACATATCAACCATGGGACCTAGGGTGATGCATGTATGAAAGATGTTTGTACGCATTTAAAAAAAAAAAAAATTCCTACATTACCTACTGTAATTCAGGCTTTCTTTACCATTAACTTCAAGGGCTGTAATTGGACAGCAACCCTCCCCGTATTTACACATGCAATGGTCTGGTCATAGGACCAATGTGCGTATCCTACATAGCTGCTCCTCATAAACCCATGGGTACTGGTTTAGACCAATCCCATAATGGCATTGGGGATCAACGTCTATATACACATTTAACACAGTCCCAGAAAAAAAATATCTCCGTAGCACCTGGATCAATACTGAAGGAACTGGTACCAGTAGATTGGTTCTAAGACTGTGCAAGTTAAAAATATGGCCCTGGGGACGAGTGGATTTTGAAAATGAATATGTCGAGTGTCCCACAGTTTTAGAATCCCAGTCTCTCACCATCATCCTCTTCGGTTTCCTCCTCGGCACAACCCTCCCGGTCCTGTTCTTGTTGCATTCGGCTCTGGATCAGCCTCTCCTGATAGGAATTGATCAGCAGGTCAGCTAACCCCCCTGCCCCACCCTCTAGGATCCCTTCAGACCTCTTGACCAGCTCCTCTTCACTCAGATACTGGCCGATGTACTGCTCATAAAGCAAGGGCTCACGAACTCGCATCTGTTCCTCGCTAAAATACTGGCCCTCTGAGGGAGCGAGAGAGAGAGAGAGAGAGAGAGAGAGCGAGAGTGTCATCAAGACAAAACTAAATATCAAAGACAACAGCTGCAAGATTATGGAGGCAGCACAAGGCAGGTTTTGATTCACTGGCAAACCAGACGTATATCACACACACCTTGCTGCAGCGCCCTGAGAGCAGCAAATCGGTGGTTCCTGACCCTGGTTTTCTTCGCCTGATCAGAAGCCCTTCTTTGCACTTCTCGGCTGTAATATTGGGCTCTGTAGTCTGCGCTCAGGTGAGCGAAGGCCCCAAGGTGCTCAGGCTTAAGGTGCGCCTGATAACGCTCCAAGAAGACCAAGGGCTTGGACCTGTACTGCTGAAGCAGGACCCTCCTCTTCTCTTCCACGGTTAGGTCCGGCTCCCCAAGCTGCTGGCTTTTCACGGGGCTACCGCTGACTGCCACGGCCTCAATCATTGCCAAAAGGTCACTGGGACATTCTCCCTAGACAGACAAACAGGTTTTTAAATTTAATGGTTCAGAACCCCCCCAACGCAGAGATCCTGGTGTTTTCATATCTTAGGCCAGCCGGAACACTCTGTATTCAATTTCTTACCTCATCTTCCCTCAGCTGCTCATTGGTTTTGGCATAATTGCACAATCCAGATCCAGATCCAGACCCATTACACTGGGGCTCTGTTTTGCAACTCGACTTGTCGATACTAACCGACGAGTTTAACTCGGGACGAGGTTCGATTTCACCCCACATATCTAAGCAGTTATCTAGAAACAAGCATTGAAACAAAGTATATAGTTTAAAAAATGCAAAATTAATTTACATAACATTTGTCAAGTTAGGCAGTTTTTTGCTTTTCAAAAGTGCTTTATTAAATTGTTCGATACATTCCATACACGCGCTATTTATGTATCGTTTTCCATGGTATACTTTTCCCCCCTTCTCTTTTCAAAATACATACATTCCATTTCCAAAAGAAGCACACATCAAAGATTGGCAAAGTAGTTCACAGGCATAGTGGAAATTTAGCATGATATATCAAGTAGTCAAATATTAATCTCAAAATTATTTACGGTTGAATACATAATACCGAAGAATTTCGCGCCGTATGATACAGCTACTACTCGACACTAACAGTGATACAAATCGGTTTTAACAGATTAAAACTAAATAACTATCAAACAAAATATACCTGTAATTACTGGCAAAATCCTTTAAGTATCCAAGTATTAATTTTGAAATCCATTCAAATAACTGGATTTTTAAAACAATCAAAAGCTATGTACCGTGCGGGTATTTCTATTATTTACATTGTTCATCT
>JAOVYW010070909.1:9377-20774 GCA_025775045.1 Hiodon tergisus
TGTTTTTATTATTTATTGATTTATATGTCAGGCGCCCTTCTCAAGGGTGACACATATAGAATGAGACCATTACAAATTAGAATTAGACCCCACAACCACATTTCCCGACCATTATGTTCCTTATGCAACATGAATTTGTGCAGTTTATTTTAGTAAATAAATCATGTATGGATAAAACCAGTGGATTTTCTTCTTCTTTTCATTTACAATAAATAGAAATGGCTTGATATCCAAATAATTCACATTGGTAAATATCTTGTATAGGCATTTAGAAAGAGGTTGTATTCCTGACAGATTTAAAACCAAACAGGATGGTACTAGGAAAGCCAAAATTGGAGGAAAGAATTGAGGTCCTGCTATTTCAGGTTAAGAAAAAGCTTGATGGCAGTCTTGATTGACTTGGGGACAATTATCAATATACACATCACAGGGAATTTGAAGCTCAAACTTGTTTACTTTGTCTGCTAAATGTCTTCGGTTATGTATTAAGTATTGGTTAAGCATTTTTGCAACCTCCATAAAACCTCTAGAATAGAGTAGTGAGACCTTAATTCACATTCCCCTAGGTCCTCCCTTTAAAAAAAAAAGAAAAAAACGTACTTGTCTGTCATCCAACAGGTGAACTCGGGGACTGTGACCCCCTCGAACATTCCCCGGAGCTTGTGTCAGAGTTTAGATTTATCCCCAAGCAGACCGAAGCAATGGAAGCAGACATCTTTCAGAAGTGGAATGAGTGCAGGTAAAACAGACCAGTATTTCCAGTCATAGGAATGTAGGATGTCCGCTTATCTTGATCATTGAAAAGGGTTGTGTGTTAAGTTATTCTTTTCATGTTCACTTTCACAACAAACATGTTCATCCTATGCTAAAAATGCTGTTATAAACCTCCCCTGTAAATCAAAACTGCTGCAGGGGATACAGCCATTTTATTGGCCGTTGCGTGTTCTGTATAATTCAGTCGGTGCTGACCGATCCCTATGACTTGGGTCTGTCTGTTTAAATATGGATCACATCATTTGTCAACCCTTAAGACCTGAGCAGCAGTTAGGGTGGGTTAAAATTGATGTGGGTTGTTAATGGAAGTAATCCCAAGAATTATTGATTTGTAGTGAAGTCTGAGGTATCCTCCAGTCAGCACTGAACCGCCTATGTAGATCTATGTGTCCAGCAGTTTGTTGAATGTGAACTCGGACACGGGTAGGTTGTAGGAACCACTTTTGGAATTCTTTACCCCAGTGGTTACTGTGGTTCATACCTCTAGTTGAAAGTGAATGCAGTAAATGGAGAAGAAATACCTGGGGATTTCAAATACAGCATTTACAAGTTGTATAAATCTATAAATCTAATGGTTGTAAAAACTTAGTTGGCATCCGTCTGGTGTGAGGATGAGTTTTTAGTTAAAGAAGCAATGAGAACTTCTGATTGCAGCTGATACATCGTTCCACCATTTGGACCCAAGTGATGAGAAGAGTTGTGCAGTTGATATTCAAACCCACAGAAAGTGGACCACTAGGCATCCTGTAGCGGCAGATCACAGGGGTCTGGTGGGAATGTAAGGTGAGATGAGTGTACAAAGGTAACCTGATTCAGTGGATCTTGTGGTGGATCCGAGCTGTAACCAGCAGCCAGTGGAGTTTGATCAGGTGAGGAGAAGCATAGGTGAACTTGCCTTGGTTGGACACCACTGGGTCCAAAATGGCTTTCTGAGAGCCAGGACTTCGCTGGCATGGGGGTGTGGGAGGACAGAGATGGTTAAAAGTGGGGGACATTGCAGAAGCTGGGGGATAGAGTTGGAGATTACTGAGGACAGCTTGCAATGGTGGGAGACAGTGGAGGAAGTGGAGGGATGTGACTGACAGAGAAAACAAGTTGAGGCGTTGGTCTGAGAGGTAGGGTGGTGTTACGGTGTGGCTAGTTGTACAGCAGTGCCAAGTGAAGATTAGATCCAGCCGTCGGCCTGTCTTGTGTATGAATGCAGGCTGTAAGAGGTTGAGGTTGAGAGTGGAGAAGAGAGATGAATCCTGACAGAGTGCTTCCAAGAGGAGGAGACTATAGAAAAGCTGTGCCCCAGCCCCGGTCTGAGAGTGCTGCCTGGGTAGCCGTGTTGTCTGCAGTAATCCACATCTGACTGAGAGCGAGGAACTGCAGAGACCGGAGGGAAGCGTAGGCAGGGATTAAATCGGTTTTCTTGACCACTGACTGGCAGTCTTAAAGTCCTCCAGTGATCGGCTGGTTGGTGGATAATTTGATGGGCGGGTACTCTAGCACAGATCTGTCGGGGGTGGCAGTGTGCTAGTTCCCTAATGGAAGTACAGGTATGGGAAAGGATAAAAATGGATAGCAATGCAAACGGGGTGATGGTCGGCTTCCTTCCATGGTCCTTTAAAATTTCATAACATAATAATATTTTGTATTAGTATCGGCAGCATTGTGATCCACTCCATCTCTGTTCAATGTAGGATCTTGTGTATCCCGCTGCGCTGTGCCTCTTTTCTGAACGCACCTTTACTTCTGCCAGAAGTCCCTTCTGTCACTAAAATATACCCACTTGTAAACTGTGACGCAGAACTGTCATGGCCAAAAAACCATGACGTGTCGGTCAGTGTATAATTTGACTTGGAGATATCAAGTAACACAATTCATACACAGTTATACAGACCATGAATCTAGACATTTTAGATGAGTGAAAATCAACAGAGCTTTACCAATGAGTCTCTCGCATTATTGCACTTGGTCCCTCTCCTCTGCCTTCATACAAATTCTATTTTTATATTGCTGACCTACTGAGGTGTTAAAAAAGTTTTTACTGTATCTGGAGGAGGTTTCCAGGTGATTCACTAATTTTTCATTTATCCTTTCCCATTTGCTTCCTGTTGTTTCTCCTCTTTGATCACACTTCAAACTGCCCAGAGGCCTGCCAACTCTGTCACATTAGATCGCTCATTAATATAAAGGGGATGCCCTGGCTGTGTGTGGACATGGCCCATCCTCGTTAATTTGCTTGACGAGGAAGACCTCAGTGTAAGCAGTCGGGGATAATGTCCAAACGTATCATGAGAAGTCCATTTGGCATACTTGTACTGTTTGGTACATGCTCAAAATTGTTGTTCTGTCAGTCTTGTTGTATTTTTAAATATATTATTAATGAAAAATAATGCATAACTAAAAGCTTCATTGCTGGTGTAGATGGGAGAAAATGTAAAAAGATTCAACAAAAAGAGAGCTTATTTGTGCAAATGATTTTGTGAATATATTTAACAGCATAATTTATATTAAATAATCTAGCATTATGTTTTAAAAATGTATCTGCATCTGAATGAATATAGGGGTGTTATTGTTTTTTTAAATTTTTTTTTTTTTTTTTTTAAACGACAGGGGCAAAAGTCCAACCCAAGCAGAAATTAGCTTTCTCAACAAGTGCAAATGGCTGGAAATGTATGGAGTGGATATGCATTTTGTGAAGGTAGGTAAGAAAATTGAAAGTCTTTTTACTCTATTAACGTAGACCAGATGCTGTGGTTGGCAAATGCTCTATTGTATTATATATTAGACCAGTGTATGAAAATAGTTCCTAGTGTAACTCTTGGAAAATAATGACATACATCTTCAAAGTAAGAAGTGATTTAGGGAAGAGTTGTCTGACAATCGGCACAACTTTCCAGTTCTCGCGTTCAGATATGGTGGGAAAAAAGACTGCTCTCACCTCTTAATGTGTTTTTGTTTTGAACAGGGTAGAGATGGCTGTGAGTATGCATTGGGCCTTACCCCAACTGGGATCTTGGTGTTTGAAGGGTCAAACAAAATTGGCCTGTTTTTCTGGTAAATATACTCACCGTTCTCTCTGCAATGTGTAATGGAGTGTTAATGGAACCATTATTGTGTTAAAAAGAAAACAATTGTAGAAAAATATAATGTATTCAAAAAGTAGTAGGTTGCTGGACAGCCACCTGAAAAAAGTATTTTATATTGATTATACACTCACAGTGGCTAGTTTATTAGGTACACCACACAGTTCACAAAAATTGATCGCTACTACAGACCGTGAGTCACAAGGCCATGCCTTGCTATTAAACCAAGCAGGCAGAGTGGCATCTAGATATTCAGTTAGAGTTCGATTGAGTGTTAGAATGGACAATGCAAGTGAGTTCAGCAACTTTGAGTGTGGTACCAGGTACCAAGTACACCGGTACTAGTATATCAGAGCTGGCTGCTTTCCTGGGCTTTTCACACACCATAGTGTCTAGGGACAAACAAAAAACATCCAGTCACTGGATAATTGAGGAGTGGGGAACATTGCCCAGTATGAAGAATTCCCGCTCCGGTTGCGTTATGCCGATGACTGTCAGGTTTTGGCATATGCCGCACGAGTCCATGGACTCCATGGTGGCAATGGTGTATTGGTGTGGGGAATTTTTTCAGTTTTCCTGGCGCATGTTAGGTTTCCGATACAAAATGAGCAAGGTGGTTGCTGACCAGGTGCATCCTTTTAACCACAGTTCACCCGGACACTTCCAGCAGGATTATACACCAAGTATTTCTCAACACGGTTCCAGGAATTCGGTTCACTTGAATGGCCTGCTCAGTCCCCAAGCTTCAGTCCTATGGAGTATCTTTGGGATGCGATGAGATGGGCAGTTCGCAGCATGAATGTACTGTTGTTCAGTCGGCAGCAACTGCGAAATGTCATCGCATCAGCATGGATCCACATCCCTGAGGAACGTTTCTGAAGAATGCAGGCTGTTCTGCAGGCAAAGGGGGGATCCGGTAGTAGATCTGTGTACCTAATAAACTGGCCACGGAGTGTACTTTGTTCTGATCTCAATGGCGGGATAGGATCTGGAGAAATCGTTTTGTGATTAAATACAGTAGTATGTTTGTTTATATATGGCTTGGGGAATTGATTAAATCAAAATTCATCCAAAATTACATTAAAACTTCAATGTTATACCTAGGGGCATTAAGCCACGTTAATGCCCCCTCCATTAGTATGGAGTCTGCATGGAATCGTAAGGGAACATTTAGATAAAAGTCTCATTTAAATGTGGTCATCCTGCAGTCTCACTGCAGAGCAGTATTGTTCATTAATATTTTCTTGCCCATATTTAAAGAAGTCTGTAATGTTGTCTGTTGTGATCATTCATCATGTGTCTGTCGCTGAAGGCCTAAAATTACAAGAATGGACTTTAAGAAGAGTCGACTGACTTTAGTAGTTGTGGAGGATGACGATCAGGTAAGCTTGGTTTCTTTGATCATTTGTGTCCTCTGGTTATGACTATTTAAGAAAGGTCATGTGATGTGGTATACAGACGTTGATATATTAATTATGGATACAAAGATGTCCTGTCTATTTGCTCTTCATAAAGCCTTCTAAGGCTTTAATATTTGTCTGCCTTGTAACTTAGTTGTTGTACCAAATATGGCAAATTCTTTCTGGCTGTGTGTGTGCGTGTGTGTGTGTGTGTGTGTATAGACACAGAAGTGGCTCTGTTGAACATCCACACACTTCCCCTCTTTTCTGACCTTCTCTGCCCTCCTTCACTACCTCCCAAAGTTGCCAGGAGGGCATTCTTTTCTCCTGTGATATCCGGTGCTGGGATAAATCATCAAATAAATCAACACAAATAGATTATTTTAACGTCAGACCTTTTTTCAAGATTATTGCCTTCAGCCAACATTATCACAGTTTTTTATATATACACTAATGTTCAAAAGTTTGGGGTCTCTTAGAAATTTCCTTGTTTTTGAAAGAAAAGTTTATTTTTTGTCTGTTAAAATAACATCAAATTGATCAGAAATACTGTGTAGACATCGTTAATGTTGTAAATGAATATTGTAGTAAAAATTTTTATTGGAATATCTATATAGGCCCATTATCAGCAACCATCAGTCCTGTGTTCCAATGGAAAGTTGTTTGCTAATCCAAGTTTATCATTCTAAAAGGCTAATTGATCATTAGAAACCATTTTGCGATTATGTTGGCACATAAAAACATAGCATGAAAACTGTTGCGCTGATTAAAGAAGCATTAAAACTGACCTTATTTAGACTAGTTGAATATCTGGAGCATCAGCAATTGTGGGTTTGAGTACAGGCTCAAAATGGCCAGAAACAAAGAACTTTCTTCTGAAACTCGTCAATCTGTTCTTGTTCTGAGAAAGGCTATTCCATGCAAAAAATTGCCAAGAAACTGAAGATCTCGTACAACGCTGTGTACTACTCCCTTCACAGAACAGCACAAATACATTAGAGTGCCTAGTTTGAGAAACGGACGCCTCACAGGTCCTTAACTAGCTTCATTAAATCGTACCCGCAAAACACCAGTCTCCAGCACTTTTTTCCCAATCTTCCTCTGTCCAGTGATCTTTTGCCTATCTAAATCTTTTCTTTTCTTTTTATTGGTCAGTCTGAGATGGCTTTTTCTTTGCTACTTTTCCTAGAAGGCCGGCCTCCCGGAGTCGCCTCTTCACTGTTGACATTTAGACTGGTGTTTTGCAAATGCAGATTTTCTGATCACAGAGAAAAAATGTTTTTTGTATTGCTTAGATATTTCTCTGAACAACCGTGAAAAGTAGCTAAATGTATCAAAAAGAGGTAATACTAATGCTGATGATCCTAAACAAACCCAGCTGGGTATGAATACCAGCCATGTATGTTTTTTCTTTTTTTTTCTTGTTTTTTTTAAACAATTAAAAAAGGTTATGCCAGACAGGCATAGTTCTAAACTAGCACTAATAATGTTGCAGAGGAAAGGTGGTCATTCAGTTTCATATTACATGAAAGGTAGAATTCATATCGTATTGTAGGATATTTTGTTCAAATGTATTTGCTTTATTTAAAATGGCAGCCATCCATCTTTAAAATTATATGGTGGGTTTATAGATTTCCCTTAAGAGAAACTCCTACAGTGAATGGCATTTGATATAATTAATACTTAATTTAACAAGTGCACAATTGTCGCTTTACATTTTACATCCACATATTATTCCTCTTATTGATTCAATAGGGCGATGCCTTTTTGAAGGGTTATGCCACTGTGAACCTCCAGCTGACAGGGGTAAACAGTGGAAGTATTTATGAGGCTGCTGGTTACACAATTGCACATGAGGTGGGTTGCTAATTTTTTTTCTCTGGTTTCGTTGTTAGGGTAGGGAGCAGGAGCATACATTCGTGTTCAGGTTGGAAAGTGCGAAGACCTGCAAGCACTTGTGGAAGTGTGCGGTGGAGAGCCATGCCTTTTTCCGCCTGCGGCAGCCGACACACAACAGGGCCAGCCGCAACGACTTTGTCCGCTTGGGCTCACGTTTCCGCTTTAGGTGAGAATTGGGCAGTTTCCCCTCTATGCAGGCTTGTGCCCCAGCCTTATGTTGGTGAGAATTGGGAAGTTTCCCCTCTCTGCAGGCTTGTGTCCCAGCCTTATATCAGTGATGGAAAGTTTGTCCCACAAACAGTGACTCTTAGGGACTGCCTCTTAGGTACAGCCTTTATTTCACAATTTAAACCAGTATTCAAACCGTTATTCAAGTGCCTTCTACATATGCAGTGGGGTCGGATGATGAGTTAGGAGGCACTTCCTCTTTCTGCAGTGGGAGAACGGAGTACCAGGCCACACATGGAGGCCGACTGAGGAGGGCCAGCACTTTTGAAAGGAGGCCTAGCAAACGGTACCCTTCGCGACGGCAGTCCATGGTGAAAGGTAAACTTCTCAAATTCTCCCTGCTGGTGGTCCTGTGTAGCCAGAAAGAAGCTCCCTGCTAAGGAGCAAATGTATGCCTCGCAAATGTTTTCTTCATAACCAGAGTTTGTGTTTGCCAGTGAGCGTTGAAGTATGTATGGTTTCTACACTAAAATGCAAATGAAGGGCCACATGTCTACGATACCAGTTATTCCTGGTGGGAGAAGTACTCTGTCTGGGAAATATAGACATGTGTAGCATATCATCTGTGTCCTGGAAAGTCCTGGATTTCTGTTGTTAAAAGCTCTCATCAGCCTCCATTCTCTATAATGTTTTATTACCTCTAAGACTAATGAAATGTGTTCAACTCCTATGTCCTGAAAAGTTGACTTTTCAGAGATAGACTTTTTCCAGGTCACCAGTGATACAGTAGAAAGTATGTTTAGTATATGTTAGTGTCTTATAGCATTCAATGAGGGAATTTATAAGGGTTTATACTCCAGAATAGGAACCAGGAATCCATAAATACTTCTAAAAAAATATATATGGAAAAATATTTTAAGTGGTTCTCTGTATAGAATTATTATACATAGCAAAAATATAACAAAAAGTTTGGTACTCGAGTTATTTTACAAGTGCACAGTATACATTTCTGTGTATGTTGTGTGTGTGTGTGCATGTGTAAACGTATGCATTGTATTCAAGTCCCCTAGAGGGCAGTCATACCTTGAGAACCTTTAAATCAGAATTATAGTATGTAATTTGTATAATTAGACTTGGAAAAGTCTTTTTTTTTTTTTTTTTCTGTTGCAAGTGTTTCAAATTGCCTGTATTTTGAAACTAAAGCCTTTACTTTATATCTTCATAGCTACCAATCAACCAAAAGCTGTCCATTTAAGGTAAGAATGCACATAATTCAGTTAAGAAAAAGGTTTAGGCCAATGAGACAAAACCATTGAGCTTCAACAGCTTCTGGCAGACATAAGCACACAATAGAGGCCCTTTTGTTAAGCGCAACATACGTTATTTGTGGTGTGTGATGTATTGAGGTGCTGTGCTAATTGGTTTCTACAAAATGGCGCCAGGGAAATATCTGCATACAGTGGGATTTAAGTTTAAGTTTAGTTGGTAACGCTTGACAGAAATTAGTGTTGTTGTGTTGTTTACTGTATGTAAGTAGTGTTACAAGGTTTTGTTTTTACACTGGAAAATGGGCTTTGTGGCCATTTGCAGATGGCTGTTTTTGAGTTATGGTTTTACAGAACGGCCTTTTTTTTGTTTTACTAGGCCTTCGCTCAGTGACATTTTCATTAGTCATCCCTTTTTTTTAAATCACCAAATTATTTAACCAAGGATGCTGTTCTGGCTTCATTCAGGTTCTACTCTAAGCAAAAAAGTCAGATTGAGCAATAATAAAAAAGCAATTATATACTTGTGTCTTCTTTCTCTCCTATTTTACTGAAAAGAAAGTCGAGACAGTCCTATTCATATCCGTGTACACCTCTTATAGGAGGTTTCTGTTTGGTTGATGGATGTCAGGAAGGGTGCCCTCATGACAAGATTTCTTGATTTGAGCTTGTGTTTTTCACAGACCCTGAATAAGTAAATGTCAGTTGCAATGTCACACCCTGTCCTGCTGTTGTGCTACTTTGATATAACCGATGTCGTAATCACTACTTAATATTTTAAAATAAATTTTGTCAATCCCTCAAAGGAATAAACACAATGTGTGGATATATAATGGCCTCAATAGGAATCCGTATAAAATGCGCATTGTTTTTCTCTCCCAGTGCTCAGACCAGTCCAGACCCCAGTCTTTACCCGGTAAGAACCCATGCACACACTGCCCGAAGAGGCTGAATAGGGAAACGGTGCCCTGCCACAAAACCACTACAAAATCCATTGTTTTGGTGGAGTTGTTTCATGTGTTCCTTAGCGGGAGTTATGTATTCTTAATGGCATTAAATTCACAACATCCGTTTCCGAATAACAGTGAAGAGCGCCTGAAACTGGCTTGTGTGAAAAGCGAAAACGATCTGAAGCAAATACAGTGACTACAAAAGAACAAACATTTAAATATCAATGCAATATTTGAGGTCGTTTACATGTAAGTGTAGTTGTCCGCGGTGATCCCTTTTAGAGGTCTGACTGAACATATGTACATAATCCCTACTTGGGAGCTCCTGTTCACAGTCCCTCTGGTCTGGTCCTAGCAGTACAAACATAACATCCCGGTGCCGCACGAGCAGTGGCATCAAACACACCCCAGCCTGGCGCACCCCAAGTACGTACAGCACCCGGGACACACGTCGCCTCTCAGGTAAGATTCAACTGTGAGACAAGGTTAGCATGCTGCTTTTAAAGGCAGAGGGAACGCTTTCACTGTTAAACTGTGGCTTAATAAACTAGGTAGTGTTCAAATCATGTATTAGTTTCAGTTGCATGTTTATCACATGTTTACCATTTCTTCAGCCAACTTTTCTTTCTGGAAAGTATCTTGTTTGTTACATTTTCCTGCTTTCCACTGGGTATGGAGAATGGGTCTGTTCTACTGATGTCTTTGTAATTGTGGTGGGCTTTTTTACCGCAGACTAAAACCCTCCCTATAGCTTGTTCCAACTGCTAAATCATCCACATTGGAGAAAATATTGCAGTGCTATCTGCTTGCAGTACGCGAGTGAGCGCTAGGCGACAGGTGGCAAAAATGGGTGGCTTCCTCAATGAAGGGGATCGAACAGAGTGGTCAAAAGCCAGTCCTCGGGATCAATCGTGTAGGTTGTTTCTCGTTCCTCCTTGCGTCATCAATTGTTTCATCGGAGTGAATATTTGGATTAGAAATCTGGCCTGGTGAGGTGATATGTTTTTTATTCCGAATGATTTAGACTTGTTGGCATTACGCCAATATGAACCTGTACAACCAGGGCCTGAACATGACTTGCGGTCGGGTATACACAAGTATGATTTGAACATTGATGTATACTTCATGCTGTTGTTAAAAGTCCAGGTTCCCTATTATGAGTGTGCATGTTCCCCCTGCCCCTCCTCCTCACTCAGTTTTCTCATTTGGGTGCTGCAAATTTTATCTCAATATAGTGCATCTTTATTCTTTTTTTAGTATATTTACTTTTTCTGTTTCATTTAGCCTCTGCATATTGCTGTCAGTCTGATTCTGGGGTTAAATCTAGCTTCTGATAATTGCTTTCAGTCCAACCAAGTCTCCTGAGCCCAGAATGTAACTAATCACTCCCTATACCCATGGTCGGTCAATCAATCAATCAATCGATTTTATTTTTATACAGCGCTTATCACATGTTGCCATGTCACAAAGACGCTTTACATACAGAAAAATACAGTATATCCCAGGCCTGACCCCCCAAAAGCATGCCAGTGGCAACAGTGGCAAGGAACTCCCTATGCTGGCAGGAAGAAACCTTGAGAGGAACCTGGCTTAGTGGGGAGCCCATCCTCTGCTGGCCAGCACTGGGAGTAGAATTAAAGAATTTAAATGTCCATGATGTGTGAGGCCCTCCAGTATAGGAGTTCCAAAAAAAAAGAGTTATATCCGGAGGAGAGGGGTAGGGGCCCTGATGGCTGGAGTCCAGCCTAGTGGTCCACTGATAGCGGTGGTGAAAGTGATGCAGTCCTGCCGGGTGCCTCACGTGATTGCTCGAAAGAGAGAGATAGCACATTGTTAATGCTTATCTATGAAAGCAGGATGATCTTAA
>JAOVYW010070920.1:9190-20771 GCA_025775045.1 Hiodon tergisus
AGTGTTTTCTTGTCCCTTTGCACAGTAATAAAAGGAACAGTGTTTTCTTGTCCCTTTGCACAGTAATAAAAGGAACTGTTTTCTTGTCCCTTTGCACAGTAATTAAAGGAACAGTGTTTTCTTTTCCCTTTGCACAGTAATTAAAGGAACAGTGTTTTCTTGTCCCTTTGCACAGTAATAAAAGGAACAGTGTTTTCTTGTCCCTTTGCACAGTAATTAAAGGAACAGTGTTTTCTTGTCCCTTTGCACAGTAATAAAAGGAACAGTGTTTTCTTGTCCCTTTGCACAGTAATAAAAGAAACAGTGTTTTCTTGTCCCTTTGCACAGTAATAAAAGGAACTGTGTTTTCTTGTCCCTTTGCTCAGTAATTAAAGGAATAGTGTTTTCTTGTTAAAACTGTCTCTGATTAGTGGTTTCCACCATCCTGCAATTTACAACACGCCCTACACCCAGGGGCTATTAGAATGGGGACATAACTACACCCCTCTGCACGGGAATAAACGTGATTTTAGGCACTGGTCACTGTCCTGCAAAGTGTGGGCTGCAGGTAAATCGTGCCAGCCCCACCTGCGTTTGGCAGAGCCTGTGGATATTCTGCTCGTTCTCCCTGCCCCTGGCGGCAACGATGGTGACGTGCTCCACAGGGTTGCTGAAATTCCCCCTCTAACCGGAAGTCTAGTCTCATGAGACAACACCAAACTGAATTGGTTAGCGCCAGAAGATTTCAGCCGATGTTGCATTATTCTTTAGCACCACTAGATGAGGCCAAAGTGTTGTGCCTGCAATCAGCAAGGGAAGCTAGTTGCCAATTGATATGTTCTGAATGGATTTATCTCGATGCCCCCACATTCTGAAGTTTGTATTGCACATGACTAAATGGGTTCCCAAAAAACTAAAATCAATAAACCTGTTTTGTTTTGTGGCGTTCAGATGGGTCTGAGTTTTGGTCTTGTTCTCAATGCTATGGTTTCCTCAATTGTCTTAATCCATAATGTCATGTATATAAATGAATTATATATATATATATATATATATATATATATATATATAAGAGCTTCCACGTGTCTCTAGCTCTCTCTCTGGACAAGTGTGGTGCTGTGCTGTGATATAGGAGCTGCTCCCACCTTCTGGTGCGCGATGACTGTCATAGGAGAATCCATTCTTGGTGTCGCTGTGGGGACTGGAGCTGGGCGTCTTGATCTGCAGCAAAAACATGCAACAATTACTGGCATTACGTAAGTTCTGGTTTGCCTTCGCATTACATCATACACAATAACACTGCTTTACAGCTGACGCTGAAAATCGCCCAGTTTAAAGCGAGCAGCAAGGGGGCGCCTTTGAGCAACCCCAAAATGTCTCACTCAGTGTTGGTGGTCAATATCCTGAGGTGACTTGGCTTGACTTTTTGGGGATATGTTTAGTTTTGCGAGGGACAAGAAAAACAATACTTTCATATAGCTAAAACTATATCAAGTCGTGTGTGTTCTTGGTGTCAAACTTGCTAAACAAATGTGAATTATAAATGAGTTATTTTAGCTTCAAATTACTGTTGATACATTCTATTAGTTTGTTAATGGTAGTGTATACATTTCATTATTGCTATTTATATATATGAGATCCTACACACTTTTTAAATTAAAACATTTTGGTTTTGGTTATTCCATTCTCTTCAGAAAACTTTACGGTGTTAAAGTTGTCCATAGTAAAACTTTAGAAAAACTTACATTTAAATAAAAAGGCTAAATAAAATAATCATTTGAAAAATGCAGCAGTGCGCAGATAGGAAAAAGAATGTAGCAAACATAGTGTGCCCTGAAATAATATGACCGGCAGAGGAGGCAATGGCTGTATCTGAGTGCTACTGCTTTCTCTCTCTGGGTCTCCTTGTTTGAGTGGAGAGAGAAACTTAATCTATATCCTACTCCACAAATGAATGAGAATCTCACCGTTTTTAATACTCAGTAATTCTAAATCAGTTTCAGGTTTGACTTGAGTTTTTGAAGCAAACAACAACAACAACAAAACAGGCTGTACATTATTCTTTTAAATGTTTCTCCCACAGTGAATACAACAAAAGCCCTCAGGCAGTTACTCTGTTCCTGTAGGAGGTCATGGGATCGCTGAAAGATAGAAGAGTCATCTGGACTGCTAACAATAGGGTTTATCAAAAGTCATGAGTTTTAAACAAGACAGTTTACCAAAAGTCATGAGTTTTAAACAAGACAGTTTACCAAAAGTCATGAGTTTCAAACAGGGAGGTTTAACAAAAGTATAAGCAAATCTCAGAATTCATGAAAGCATTCAGACCTCTAGAGGCCTTCAGAATAACTAAAGTAATACCCTCTGAACTGCAGTAATTATTACTGAACGGATGTGAAACCACAGTAATAACCAGTGAACTGATGCTGAACTACAGAAATAACTAGTGAACGGATGCAGAACTACGGTAATAACCAGTGAACTGATGCAGAACTACAGTAATAACTAGTGAACTGATGCAGAACTACAGTAATAACCAGTGAACTGATGCAGAACTAGAGTAATAACTAGCGAACTGATTCAGAACTACAGTAATAACCAGTGAACTGATGCAGAACTACAGTAATAACCAGTGAACTGATGCAGAACTACAGTAATAACTAGTGAACTGATGCAGAACTACAGTAATAACCAACGAACTGATGTGGAGCACTGTCAGAAAACATTCAGTTCGGTTTTCATGGTGGGGAGATTCTCCGAGGGATATTTCCACTCAGATGAAAGAGTAGAGAGCCATCAGCTCTGCCAGGGCAGCTTTGTGCTTGGGTCTCGTGTGTCCCCTGTCTGCTGAGAAAGGCCTCTTGCACGTGCATGCTGCCGCTTGCAAAAGCTCCCGAAGCCAAACCAGAAAAGGATGTTTTTTTCAGAAGTCACAAGCCAAACTTGATGGAAAAGATCTAATGGCTGGCATTTCTTGTGCATTCCTGATAAGAACCTTTGTGTATAAGCATTGTGCCTACTAGAAATGTCTTCAGTAGGCTTTGCTTGAACTGGCCAAAGGGGTAAATTTGGAATTTTGCATGACGCCACCAGACCGTGACGGTGTCAGCCGTGACACATGGACCCTGAAAACGCTTTGTTTTTTTTTGGTGTTAATCCTATGAATTCAGCCCCACTTTTGCAGTAATCTGCCGGATGAGGCGGTGGGTGAAGGGGATAGGGTCAATCGTGCAGAGATTTACTTCAAGCAAGTAGATCAGCTGGGCTAGTAAATCTCCAGAGGGAGGGAGGGAGACTGAAAGGCGCCTCAACCAGCAGCCCCACCTTTCTTGCTTCCTCTCATGCAGGGGGGATTGTGGGATAGCGCCTTACTGTTGACCCAGAAGCTAAGGCCGAAAGCACAACTCCCATAATCCCCTCCGGTATGAGCGTGAATTTGGGAGAACCATCCTTTTATGGTTTTCTCCTTCCCGCTCTCCCAGTGAACTTTAAAATCAGACATCTGCAAGGATTTTCTAAAAAGTGTACCACTGCTGGATATCAGGACAATTTGGACTCCTAGGATTCAGATTGAAGCAGAAGAGGTAAAATCATTGCACAGAATTAAAATACCTTGTGCAGCAAGTCACTGGGAAAATTACTGCTAAACTGATGGTGCAAAATAATTTTTAAACAGAAAAGCTTCATTAACAGACAGATGAGCAAGCTATGATCTGGGTGCCAGGTAGGCTGTCCACAGTGCCGGAAATCAAGCAGGCCCATCTGCCTGAGATGCCCCTACAAAACACAGGGCTTTGCCAGGACAAACAGTTGGGGAAGTAGAACTTGGTAAATTGCTGGTTGGACCAATTGGGCTGACAACAGCTACACAAACTCTGGATCAGAGCAATGTCTAAATGTCTTAATTTAAAATTATATATTTTTACTTTAAACTGTTTAGTTTAGTCTGGAGCCGGCAGAATACACGCACAACCATTAAAAGAGACAGTCTGCAACGTGCATGCTGTATTTAAACGCTTTTGGCATGGCGATGGAACGCTTACGATCTGCGGAATGGAATCTTGTGACCTCGGTGAAACTGAGATATTGGGGGCGTGAGGGAATCAACTCACCACCTCACCCCCCAACACACATACACACACACACACACTCAAGGCAAATCTGCCTCTTTAACGCCCTGCTCACAAAAACAATTTCTTAAATTGCATGTTTTAGATGAGAGACAATGTTTTTGCATAAATGGTATGAATAATGGAAACATTTGCACATTGTTTATTACAATGATAGCTAGCTTAATGAGCAGGACTCCTCTAGTGTTGAGGCTGGGTGCTAGGGGCAGGTGTGAGAGCAAGGGTTTTTGGTGCTTTGCTACCTCTGCAGAGTAAGGGCGAGGTTCTTTGTGGCACACTTAATCTTGTTCTGGGCTTCCAGGTGGGTCATCCCCTCTGTACTGATGCCGTCAATCGATGCGATGATGTCACCCTGAGCCAGGTTGCCCTGGGCCGCCTTGCTCCCTGGTGTGATCTGTGGACAGACGTCGGACAGATCACAGCACAATTACATAACAATCACCGCACATGTCTCAAAGCCTTTCCTCCTCCAGCAGTCTGCCCCGGGGGGGCTGGACTTAGCCAGTGTCAAATCAAACGAACCATCAGCTGACAGAGCGGATCAACTGCTCTGCAAAGACAAAATTTAATTGGCCCGTCAAAAACCCTTGCAGGGAGCCAATTGACCAATCCCACAAAAAATCGACTAATCAGCCAAATAAAAACATCAATACATGTTCTGAAAAAAACACTCAACAGCTCTATCTCCAGTGGCATGCAGCCCTGTTTAAAAAGTACAGACTGACAGCTCAAGAGAGCTGTCCATAGAAACAAGACAAGGCTTGAAAATTCCATCAAACGTTCTGACACCTTGTCAATTTGTATCCCAAAATTGAATCCGTGTACAGCTTGCTGATATCACTGACCTGAAGCTGTGTCCAGCTTGCTGATATCACTGGCCTGAAGCTGTGTCCAGCTTGCTGGTATCCCACACATGAAGCTGTGCACAGCTGACCTGAAAGCGTGAGCTCTGAACTGAAACGGATTGCTGCTTGCTGCTATCCGTGACCTGAAACCGCAGGCTGCTCGCTGATGCCTTGTAGAGATTTTGAATGGAGAATGGCCTCACCACAGCCAACCATTATCGGTAAAGTTTAACGATGGGAAGGCTAATCCAGAACAGCCAAGGAGGTGCTTGTGCGTACAATAAGCCTGTGTTAATGTAGCTCCCAATGTGATGATCTGTCTGCAATTGGCTCCATCAGCATTAGGTTGATAAGGTAAAATAGGCTGTTACCACCAAATGCTTATGAGAAACCATTAACCTGTTAGACAAGAAGGATACTAATTTTAGATTAAATATATATGCTGTCTTACTGCTCCTCTTTCTTTGATTTACATTAATGTTGCTTCCTACCAAAACTTTACATCTCCCTTGTACTCAATTTTAGGCAGCTATGAAAACCAGTTATGATGCGAAAGCCATCTTTCTGGTGAGGTAGTTGGTAACCTTACAGCAACCTCTTCAAAAGTTAAAAATAACTGGGGGATGTTGACACCCCCCATACCCCCTGCAACCCCCCCAATCTCTCTCCATCTGACCCTGCAGAAATGTCAGCCCCAGATCAATCCTGGCTCTCCCACCTGTTCCCATTTGTCAAACTTCTCCCAAAAAACATTTTCCTCTCTGACACACAACCCCCCGCGTTCCTCAAAATGAGCATTTTGCTTACCGGGGGGGAAAACTACTTGGAGGCCGGCTACATTTTCATGTCTTAATTCTAATTTCTGATTACTCATAATCATCTCTGTGTCTTTCTGATACTACAACATTAAAACAGTCTGGCATTTGGATTGTTTATGGCTAGAATAGAATTGTAGAGTAGTTTTACAGTGGTTAAAATCAGACCATGTGTCATGTAAAAATCGAAGATGACTTCACTCTGGCGCCACCTGTGCTGTAATTGCACAATAACTAACACTCTGGGTAGTAAAACAGGGGCTGCAGATGGTGTCAGTCATCACTGCAATTTAGGATCAATCTCCCCACTGTTGGCAGATAGACAGCTGCACAGACAGGTTAGGGTAGGGGGGCTGTGGCCGTGGGTCACTGCGTTTGTTTCCACTGCCAATCATCGGTCTCTTTCTAGGATGGAAGCTGATTGTTCCTCGCCTTGAAAGTCTAATTAAATCTCAGGACCTGTGTGGCAAGGTCAACTGGCATGAAAGCCAGGAAACTATTTCCAGATCAGAGGCAGAGTGTGAATGAATAGCAAAAAAGAGAGGACATTGACACACAAAAAGACACACAAAAAATCTACGCTGCGAGGTTTCCTCTTAGGAACTGTGCACGCAACCTTGTATGATTTGGTCAGCAGGTCATCAAAACGACTGGTTTTGGTCATCTCAAGTTCCCTTCGCCCTTTTCAGTGTAATGGACCCTGAGCTCATCACTGACTCAAGGAAGGGTCCAGATTACTGGGGCTGTATGGAGGCAAGGTATGCAATCTCGTACTTTTCTCCCGGCCTGCACATCTAAGCCCATGATGGGCTTCACATCCACAAAACCTTCTTCGATGCTGCTGGGAGATGCTTTTTGCGGTTGGTTTGTTTTCAGAAGCTTCCGGTTAGCACCCGCAACCCCTGCCTGTCCTGCCTGGAGCCTTATGGGTTTTAGCTGCGCCAAAGCAGTCGCTTTATAAAACTGCTGCCTGACTTCTCTGTGCTTGACCCTGAACGTCCCTGAAGTCAACTGGGCTTCACAGCCCTGCTATGGTTTCAGCAGCGTACTCACTTGTCAGGCTGTTTCACGCCACATAAACCTGGTTTAAAAAAAAATGAAGAAGAAGAGAAGATGACCTCGCGTGCCATGAGATTCAACTCAGTGGACCGTTTGACCTGAATTTACTACAGGAAGCCGGAAAGAGACAACCGCACCTTGACATGATCAGAACGAGAAAAAAGCCCATTCTAAGTATCACTGTTACAGTCGTGACCGGCAGTCAGTAAAAGTCTTGACGTTTCCTCTATATGTCACAAGACTTCCTCCAAGTTTACACTAATAAACATCACAAGGTCCGGATTTAATGACTGCTATTACACTGTGGCCTTGAAAGGTATGCTTTTTGCCATTGAATATCCTCTCTGTTACACTACAACTGTGGGATTTTGCTTCAAATGGAAATTTAGTTATATAAATACAAGCGATGAAGAGTATTTTTTGAAAACGAAAATGATTTTTGTGCCCAGAGTATTGACAAGCCTCGCTATGCTGACAGCAGGGAAACACCAGTGGCTGTGACTGCTTTTCCGCTCCTTGTCAGGGGCGGGTCTCACTGGGGTCAGGTTTCCGGAATTCAAGGTATTTTTGGTAAGTGTATTAATTGGCAGGTGGAGATTTACTATCCAGAATTATCTGTAAAGATCGGCTTAGTGAAGCTGGCAGCCTGGACGACTTGCTCAGCTGTCCGGGGTTCACACTGAATATTAATGCGCCCCCACCCAAAAGCAAAGCCATCACACTTCTTACAAGTTTCAAGATTTGAAGTAAAAAATAAAAATAAATGAATAATCAAAACAAAGACATGAAGGATTCCACCTGTACATCAACCTGTAATTTCTGTTTGAAGTCTAAGGAAGACGCCGGGACAACCCAGGCGTAAATATTTGCAATTGACACGGAAAGAAGACCGGAGATTGAGGTCACTCCTGGCCCCTGAACTTCCTCTGTTCTAGTCCCGAGGAACTCCCTTTTGTTGGATGGCTGTGTGGAAGAATTAAGCTGATAACAGTCACAAGATGCAGCATGACTGAAATGGAAAATGAAATTTCAATCACCCAGCGTGCCTGAGCTGAAAAGATCACTATTGAAAGTACGAAAACCAGAAGGGAAAAAAAAAACCCCCAAATGGTTCCCATCCTCTCAGAGAATTACTCCTTTTTATATTTTTGACTTTTCTTTGTTTTCGTGGGAGGAGAAGGTCATTTGACATATGACGCTGTGTTTGTGTTTCATCCTGTATAACAAGTGCTCTGGGATCCCTCCAGTGACATTTCACTTTTCTATCAATGTTTCAGTATATTACCGCTGCAACATCAGGACCGGAAAAGAGAGTACTAGAGCAGGAAAAAATGACCCAAGTAATAATCTCTAAACCCAGAGATTACCTCATCCAGCATTCACCATTTGGCCCCAAGCTCACGACATAGGATGCGTTACTGAATAAATTAAATAAAATAAAAGAGAGAACAAGAGAGAGGGAGAGAGAGCGAGAGAGAGAAAGAGCAAGAGAGGGAGAGAGAGAGAGGAAGCGAGAGATAGAATGAGAGAGGGAGAGAGAGAGAGAGAGAGAGAGAGGGAGAGAGCGAGAGATGGAGGGAGAGAGAGAGAGGAAGCGAGAGATAGAATGAGAGAGGGAGATAGAGAGAGAACGAGCGAGAGAGGAGTGAGTTAGTGAGAGAGAGAGATAGAGAGAGAACGAGAGAGAGAGAGAGGAGTGAGTTAGTGAGAGAGAGAGAGAGAGAACGAGAGAGAACGAGAGAGGGGGGAGAGAGAAAGAGAGAGAGAGAGAGGGAGAGAACGAGAGAGAAAGAGAGAGAGGGAGAGAGAGATAGAGAGAGAGGGAGAGAGAGAAAGAGAGAGAGAGAGGGAGATGTTTTTGCTTGCTGCTGGAGTTGGGTTTCATCGACGAGGTGTTACTTGAGTGCGTTGTTTTTACTGTTTGAATCGTTAATGCAGTCGTTTAATTGAATCCTTTTTCACAGGGTTTTTTTTCATGCCATTGCATTCATAACTTACTTTTAATAGATTTTTACTCACACTGAATTAAGAGGGTGAGATTCACTATGTTACCCCCAAGCCTCCAAAGTTGCAGATGAAGCAGAGCATTGCAGAAAAGTGGAATCGGCAGGACATTGTCACAAAGCATGCCCTGTGTCACACTGGAAGTCTCCCCCCACCCAGAGGGCTCACTCTGAGTCTGTGATGTCATGCAATCAAATGAGTGTCTTTACTCTGACCTTTATGTGCCTTGGGGATTTACTGTAGTTTTAACTGTAGACCTCTAGTCAATGGCAACAGTGGAGTCTAGCTGGGTGACTTAAATATCTTAAATCTGTCTGGTATTCTTTAAAATGTTTAGCTCCGTAAAAGCCCAGTGTTGGTTTTATTTTGGAAATCAGATTGTTTTCAAATATGGTTGACATAGTCAGGTTAATGCAATGAATGTTCTGTCCCCCTAAGAAAATTTTAAATCTTGTCTAAAAAAATATACATATCAAGTCTTAGGATTTGTGTTCACTGGGATCATCCACTGGGGTCGTGTTTTTGTCACTGATCTAAATGGGAACTTTGCTTACGCGGGTATTGTAATCCTTCTCCTCTGCTTGTTTGGGTGAGAACCTCAGGGCCCTGGTTAAAAGCCTTGGGACCAGGGTGACAACAGACACTCATGGCTACTCGTCCAACCAGCGCTTGGTTGAGGATTGGATGAGGCTCTTTGTTTGTTGTTCGGGCCCTTGGGCGCAGCATTCACCTACTGTCGAGAACCTATTTTTGCTGACGTTATTATGACAGCCTCAATAATGTGAGTAAATGCACGCTCTTTGGATTTTGTTTTATTAAAAGCTACTTGAACGGTAACACATTTGTAATCCTTTTTGTAATGGAAAGGAACTAAGGGATAATAATAATAATAATAATATTCCAGTATTTACTAATCAGGCCGACCAGGATGCTCAGTTGTAAATTATACAGTGACTGGTGCCGCTCGACCAGAGGAGGTTCAAAGAACCGGAAAACGTGAACAATCGATCATCGGCAGCAGTCGTTGACTGTGAAATGAACCGAGTCGGAAACTGCGAACCCTCCATCCGAGCATGTCGAAGCGCATCCCGGGAGGCTGGAGAGACACAAGGCTTGTTCGGCAGGGGAACACGCACTGTGAACTTCAGACTCTGCGATGACTCTGGGGCAATGTGATATTTCCCTTACCATGTTACGCTGATGTCAGCCCTGGGGCGATCTTAGCCGGAGGTTCTCATACCACGGGGTCGGACTCTGGATCGTGACACACTCCCTACTGGGCCTCGAAGACGGCTCTGAGAAGGACACGGGATACGACAGTGATTCTGATGATGAAACAATCGCGTGTAGCCTGACACGGCTTGCCGCAGAGTTCAAGTTCCCTGTGACAACAATAAGCTGAAAACGATGATGCTTTGGCCAGACTGAAACATTGCCTCTTTTAAGTCATGCTGTTCCTGTAAATGTAGAACTTGATGTCTGGACGAGTCTTGCAAATTTGTTATGCACGAACTTAAGTGTTATTTGTACCTAAAGTGTATTTTCGAAAAGTCGAAAAGTTCTTTTGCTTTTGAAAATGTAACCATTATAAAGTTAAAGTGGATTTTTTAATCATATATTTCATTTATAAATATAAAAATTTGGTTTTTAACTGATGATTTATAGCGACAATAACAACAACTGAAATGCAGAGAGGTCATCAAAAGGAAAACTTAAAAAACCAGTTGCATCGAATCCTGAATTTGGATTTCAACACCCAACAATTGCAACTGTAAAATTTCATGGGCACATCCCAGGCATCAGAACAACAGACTATACTGAGGTATTTGCACATATGCTTGAATCACTTAAGGCAAAACCAGTACGGACCGCAACCGATCAGCTGATTTACACAGTAGATCTTTGATTTGATCTGAAGATGTCACCAAAAACTATAAGAAGAAAGGGAATCCAAGGTGTCTGGAAATCACATTTACATTTATATATCTCCTTGGTGCTTCAGAGTAATATAAGACCCGTAGAAAACAGGAGGTCAGAGGTCAATTATTAACACAGTCTTCCCAACCACCAGAACAAACGGCCTTCTTCAGCGTTAAAGCCTCCTACTTCCAAGCAAGATGTTCCATTCAACAGTGCAGATAAGCCAAGATCACAAGCTGACATCATACTTGAAACGTCCCCAAACTGTTAACGGAGATCATGTTTAAGCAGATCGTAAAACCTAAAACGACCCGAGACCTGAGCATGCACTCTTGAAAAAACAGGTGCAACATCAGCTCCTGCTAATAAAAAAAATGGGTAATACTTTACATTAAGTGTCTCTCAATACTATGTATTTAAATAGTAGTGGCTGCGTAAATACCGAAATATTACATATGCTGCAATTATGCAATTGTGCATGTTTACACTGTGCTTAATGAGTACCCGTTTCATCATACCGGTCTCAAATTGTGTACTCATCTATTTGAGTACACGATTTTATCTGAATAGATTGTAATAAAAGTGTTACAGTGTAACTATGCATAATTACACAGTATTTAGAGACATTTAATGTAAAGTGTTACCAAAACACATTGAGATGAGAGGTACTGCCACACTGGGAACACATTAATCTGATGTTCTGGTAGCCCTCCCCATAAAGCATGTTCGCACACCAAAACATATTCCCAATGCATCTCAGCTCAATCTGCCCTAACCTTCAACATTGACTCTAACCCAGTAGCAGAGCCAAAGGGGGGGGGGGGGGGGG
>JAOVYW010070929.1:0-20768 GCA_025775045.1 Hiodon tergisus
CACACCCCACCTGCAATACCATCTACAGAGCAGGAGTGTTCAGTCCGCACACCCCACCTGCAATACCATCTACAGAGGTTCTACAGTGTTCAGCTTGCACTAAGCTAACAATGAGCAGCAGTAACATGGAAGTCATCTTAAATGACAACATGCCTTGAAAAAGACCACCTTTCAGAGGAACGCAGGCCATGCAACACTGACCATACACTTACCAGAACCTGCTCGCCATTTAAACTTAGCTCAGATGCTCCACACACTGCCAACTCCATTATGGCATCATTCTGTATCTGCGACTTTAAAGGATCAAGGGATTGACTTTTGGGTCAACATGTTTGTCTGGAGCAAATGTTCCCCATGTATTTAGCAAGACTGTGAAGCCCTATGTAGTTCACAACTTATAATCAAATATAACTTCTGAACTTGTTTAAACATGTGTCCTTTACTTCTGGCTCTATCAAATTGCATGAAGTACGCACAATGAACCTTCAAAAAAGCTAAAATAAGGTGTGGTATCTGCATTGTAGCTTTGAATAAAAGCAGCCATGAAGATTGTATACAAACATTTTTCAACATGAACATGAACCTAATCCTTGATATATTAAGCAGCTAGAACAACGGCTTAAAACTAACTGTGACAGAATGATGTAAGCATTCCTCAGACGTGTAATCATCTGTGCCCACTGCAGAGAGAAACTACAACAGCAGGGACCCCGTGTAACGAGGCTGGAATCTGGACATTCTGGAAGAGGGAGTCAATTAATCACAGAGTGCGGAAGGTTGGAGGCTGTCACCCAGCCGTCTGGTGAGTGCTGCAGCACTGTGAGAACCCTGTGAATGTGATAATGCCAGAGTAAATGGAATGCCTCTGCCCTGCTGTTAACCTTGGGCATCCTTCTCTGGTTACTGGTTCCACGTGCCATGCTGCAGAAGATTGAGGTGTGCGCCCGTTATGACAGATTGGAGCCCTGCTTGATTTACTGACTGAAAGGCTGACCTGCTGCCCCTGCTGTCAACCATAATGACAGCCAACACAGAAATGACCCGGTTTTATTCCTAAGGAGTCCGTTACAGGCTCCAGGGAACCATCTCATATAAAAACTGATGTCCAGTCGGTCGTCCTATGGTTTAATAGGCTGTTAAACCTAGAGCAGCTAATTACTGCGTTTATATACACTGTTGCCTACCGTCGAGTCAGACCAAAGTGTGGTCCCCTGTCCGCTCTCCAGAGTGGCCTGAGTGCCGACTGAGCCCGAGCTGGAACTCTGAGATCAGGTAATTTCGTGATTGGGACAAGGAAAGCACAGCACAATAGAAGGAAAATCTGCTGGGCTCCTCGTGGCTGGTCGCCAGCAGGCATCTAGCTCCGGTTTCCCTGGCACCTGGGGGAAGTGGCTTTACGAGGGATGTCCCACTCCCCCAATTGACACTGAACTTCTAGTTCGAGCTGAGCGGCCTGCTGTGTGCTAGCGAGGGTGATTCGGACTGGAGGAGACTAGGCCCATTTCCTATTAGACTAGTCATATTCATAGCGATGGGCACGTTTTCCAGTGATTAAGGTGCAATTAAGTTAATACAACCTGTGTGGAACTCTACCACAACTGTGGTCAATAATTTAGAAATATTTGGCATGCTATGGAATCTGACATCATGTTAACTGCAACGCGCAGTTGTGGGTCAGCCAGAAATGCGTCCTGACGGCCCTCAAACTTCTGCGGCAAACCCGTAATCGACACCAAGATACTGCCCCACAGCACGGTGGCTCTGGCCTACGTACAGTGTGCCTTCAAGATCTCAGTCGAAACTTACAGGCGATGTGCTGCACCCGGGCTCCAAAGTGTCTAACTACAGGTCCACATTACCCCAGCCCCTCCCCCCACCATGTTAAATGGAAACATACGGACCGGTGCGTGCGTGCGTGCGTGCACGCGTGGGGGCAGTACGGACCTTGCCGTCGGACGCGGTGTTGATCCGGTAGTGGTAGACCCGGCCCTCGTAGCGCAGAGAGATGGACCTCTGGCCCGGGCTGCTCTCGCTCTCCCGCACCAGGAAGCTGCCGTTGATACCGCTGCTCAGCAGGTACTCCGCGGCGTTGCGCGACACCGGGCCGTGGTACCAGCTGTGCTTCTCCAGGCTGTTGACCGGCGTGATGTAGTTGCTGGGCACCCAGCCCTGGCCGTTCTTGGTCTGTGCCTCACACCACTCTCCATTGTGGTTGTACCCCAGAACACGGAGCTTCTCCCCTAAAAGAGCGGCATCCCAGTGGTAAGTTGGTGTGGCCTGGTTGACACGCATATGCTTTGCGTGTTGTTCGGTTTAATGTGGAACAATTACACATTTATTTTTAAAGAAACATACAAAACTCTGACACTTCTGAATCCAAGTTCAATTCTTCCCCCCCACTTTTTGCAAAACATTAAACCATTTGATTTAAAGACAAATTACCCAAAACTGGTTACTTTTTTCAATAATAAAAAAAAAATCATCCAATTTATTTCCGCCACAATAATAACAAGGCTAGGCACTTATTTTTTAGCTTGAATACAAACCAAATCTTGGATTTACCGTTCCAATTGATTACTGACAGAGGCACAGGGTATTCCTACCTTTAGTAATGCTGAGAGTGTTGTCTCCACTGGCCACAAAGTCGTACAGTGCAACAAACAAATTGGGGTCATTTTCACTGGGTCTGGCCAACAGATTCTCCTTGGAGTTCCAACGTGCTGCTTCTGTTAAGGTCTGGGGCTCAAAATTTGGTTTCTGGAGAGCCTCTGCAAAAAAAGGTGGTGATCAGAACAAACATCAATTTGACCACAACAGACCACACACCCATGCAAAATAATGTTAGTTCATAAGATGCACTCCTAGTGCTATGTTCTATAATCCATTTAATAGTATTTATGTTCAATAATCTATTTTCATGTTTTAATAGTTTTCATAATTTCACTACGGATAATATTATATACACATCTTATCACTTAAACTCATACCCTGCTTGTCAAATCTCTCCAAAGTAAATCCTGGACAGATTGTATTCAATCCTCCATTCTATGACCTTTTGAGCAGCACAGTAGACTTAGCGTAAAGTACAAAATACACATTTTTGGAAAATGTAAAACAAGCTAAGCATGACATGAAAACCGCTGAGACCATGTAGCGTTTCCTGGTTACTCAAAACCCAAAATCTTGGATGGCCAATACGTGAGTGGAGACCATCATTGTGTAGGGTGCGGCGGTTTGAGTTAAAAAAATGTTAAACGGCACAGTGAGGGGGCAGGGGGAAATCAGAAGGCCTGTAATTTCTCCAAAAGATACAGTTCAAAGGAGAGGCCAAGTTAGGCTAGAGACAAAACGTATGCCAGTTTGAGGTTTCCAGTATAACATTGTGACTAAACCCAGTGTGTGTAGCATCCTGGTTTTAAAATAAAGAACTTTCAGACTATCCTAGGAGAGGTTTTAGGTATCAAGAGTTTTTAGATATGCTCTTTCCCATTTCAATTACATAGATTTCGTACCCATTACTAAACTTACATCCTCGCACAAGCGGCCTAACTGCAAACACACATAATATTTATATTATGACTTACAGTTTCTCTGCAATGACTAAGGCCGTGAAAATAAAACCTTCTATTTTCCAGCCATAACAGATTGTCTCACAGGGGACATCAGGGCAAATTCGAGGGGAATGACCTTTCTTTGGAAGAGACTTTTTTTGTAAAACTGGTGATAAAATTTTTTTTAAAGTACTGAATAACATAAAACCCATCATGTTAGATTTAGGGTCTTGGAACTGAATTCAAGTACGACGGATGTCCTCAGCTGACCAGGTGGAAAACACTGTGGGGCTAGATCAAATAACCTTCCTGCTCTCTCTTCCAGTTCTGACGCCAAAGTGAAGAGAAAAATATTATGTTCAATTCTTTCGCTGGCACGCAATCCGCCTTTATTTCCAGATAGCCCAGCCAAAGTCAGCCCTGGCCCATAATGAAGAATTACGGGGAACACACAGGGCTTGCGTGCTCATTTACCGGAACAAAAATGACACACACAAAAGTACTTCATGACCCCAATTATGCCCCAATGAGTAACTTTATGGCGGTTAAGTTATTTTGCAGTATTCCCACTGGTGTGTGTCAGCTAGACTGCCCAGTCTAGCTGACATACAAAAACTCATTAGCACGGATTAGGCCGTGATTACTCCATTTGTTTTCATCAGCTACTGTTCGAAACGGATGAGGAACGGAGTGGTCCGAGAGGACGGACATCTGACAGTTTCCATTTTATCTCTGTGTATGCCCCAGTCAAGCAGCTTTCCTAAGCCATCTCCCTCTCTTCGGTTACCGCCATTTGGTATTCTCCATTATAATATTCTCAGTTCATTTCCACTACAGTTCCAAGTTTATTATCTTCCTGCTCCCATCGAAATTGAAAAATAGTGAAGGACACTTTCACAACCACAATCTTGTCCCCCGATCAGCGAATCATTGTTATATTTGGCTTGTTCCTCTCGCTCAGGGTTAACTTCTCCTCCTTCCATTAAAGGGACTCCAGTCTGCCTGAGCGGCACTCCTTGTTCCTCTGACAGACGCCCTTTTCCAGCGTATCGATACGGAGCATGGTATAAGTTTTGACTGCATAAAAGAGAAGCCCAATCAGAACTAATGCAGTATCAGAGATGTTTGGTCCATCTAAACACTGAACTGATTGTTAGCTTTAGCCTTTTAATTTTCTTTCTTTCTCCTCCCCCTCTCCCTGGCACGGGAAAGATAAACTGTGCCAATCCGAACAGGAGTATCATCTCCAGTGTAGCCCTGGCAGGAAGGACCAAGAACCAAGTATGAACCACGGTTGGCTATCCCTCCAACCTTCCACGAAGTGCCGATCTATCATCTCAGCTCCTCACCGATTACTTCATTACCCATACAGATGTGTTTATTAGTATGCTATCATTAAGGAGTTCTCCTGGAGCCAGGGAATAATTTTACAGTTTGGCACTGGGTTTTCTGGTTTTATGAATCCCTCTGGAAAAAGCTAACGGTTCAGCACCTTGTGACAAATTCCATCAGTAAAAATTTGCTTCAGAAATTAAGTTTGACTGACTGATTTATCCATCTGCTTCTTTGGATACCACAGACCACAGTAAAACATCAACTCCTTTTACAGTTTCTGATGTGAAAAACCAGGCTCGGTTCTCCTCTTGCCCTTCACAGCACAAATTTCTATTAAATACCTTTCCAAATTACTTTTTTTCCCCTGTGAAACCTCAGCATATGTAGACCCTATCTATGTTTCCGTTTCTCCTCCTTGGCTCCCTTGACTGACTCACTGCTGCTTCTTAAATGCTATAAAACCCCCTGCATTCTCCCTGGCACATATTCATCTCGGAGTTACCGGGGACTTCAGTTGAGGATTTTTTCTCGAAAAACTGAAAGGTAGCTACAACAGTCCTGTCCATTCCCTTCCTCAGTCTTCAGTCGAGCCTTTCTTTCTACACACCCTCCGTCAGCTGGGATCGTTTCTACGGTGATATCTCCAGCCCCGTGTTGGAACATAGCTGTCTTTTGAACTTTTGTCCTCTTCTAATGACACGGCTCCATAAATGCATGCAGGAAATTCTCCTCTGCTCTCTAATTTAACTATTCGCTTATCATACATCTGGCTCCTGTATTTTTTAAAGACCTGAGGCTCTCTTCCTGTAACCCTTTCCTTTGGTCTTTTCAGTTACTTTCTAACCTAAACTGGTCAAATTGTCTCATCCCATCTTAACATACATTGTTCAAATGTTAATTCCACACTGCTGTTCTATATCGCATGTGTATTGATGTTCAGGTAACCCCAGAGAGTAGAATCTGTAAAATAATACCATTATTTTCATCTCTGCTTTTATCATTATTATTTTCATGCAGAGCTGCTTGCAAATGATATATTGCCAAATCCTAACACTGACAGTCGAATACCGATTCTGAAGATATTTTACTCTCTGCTCTAAGATAAAGACATCCGGGCCTTTCTTTTCCTGGCTTCAGAGGCCATGAGGTCTTCATCCCATAAGATCAAATACACAGCAGATGAAACACTTGGTATGGGCTGATGTGGAAATACCCTTCCTGTCCTTCATGAAGCGCCAGGCCCACAGGCCGAGGGAAACATTCTACGCTACACGAAGCTGATTATCGCAACAATGAAATACTGAGCCAGGATTCTCCAATCAGATACTAGTGAAGGGTGAAATAAAATTTGTATGATTGAACTGCTAGTTTTTTACTTGTAATGTCAGCCAATGAGTTACCCAGGGCCCATTGCTAACCAAGGCAATATTCAGATGATAAAAGCAATAATATCCTACCCTGGGAGTTGCGAGTACAAACGATAACTCCAGCGAATTATGCCGCCGCTTGTCTGGGCGAAAACATATCCTGAGCTAAAGGATCCAATTAGGCGGACTATGGAGGACCAGTGGGTGGCAGGTTCACAACCCCCGGGCAGCTGCTTAAGCTGGACTGGGCCAAGCGTGAGCAAGTTTCCCCACACAAGACGGGGTTTAACCTGCTTCTCCAGGTTAAACTCTGCATTACAGAGGACGGTTTAGGAGTGCTGGACCTACCGCGGTACAAAACCCATTTCACTAAAAGGGGAGGTTAAAATTTCAACCACATCCATGCTTGCACTCACTGATAGGAGTCGCCAATGGAGTCGCTTTTAAAACAGATAGAAGGTGAGATGGAGACGCCAAGTCAAGTGTTAACCACACAGAGAGATGCAGTGGGACGAAAATATTGACTAGAGTGTGGGATAATGGACCACTATGCAATGCCGGGGTCTTGTGGTCGCAGATTTGTTAAGGTTTATCTCTTGCCTGGCCAAAGTCTTTTTCTAACGTCTATGGGATCCTTTATGTGTGGGAAATAGTTTTTATTCACACACAGGACATAGAAAAAGGACCAGGAGTGTAATACTTCAATCCACAATACTTTTTAAACACAAGTCAGGGTCAGGTAGTGCTGTACATGAACAGTGTTTATAAATTTAGTTGTGTGTGATGGGCGCGCATTAAGAACACTACATTTGATAGATGACCCACAGCCAGAACAGCCAGAATCTTTATCGGCGCAAAGCTGAAGTCAAAGGAAATTAAACAGCAGTGCTGCTCCAACATGTTACACAACTGTTACACACACGTTACTACAAACCAGTCCACCTTTAAAATGGGGGAAACTAGTATAAAAATGGGGAAGCTTTTTGGCCGTTATGTGATGAGGGGAGGTCAGAGACTGTCGTGACTTAAATCAAAGACAGAAACTCTGAACTGCCTATTCCTTCGCCGCCTCGTGTGCAACGGATAAATGTCAACAAACACAAAGCAAATTTGTGTTGCGTTCATGCCGTTTCATGGCAGTGGGTATCTGAACGGGTGCTAAACACGCATTCTCAGTTTAATCCCCAGTAACGTTTCACACCGCACTTTTTCCATGAGTAACCCAGCACACACAGTGAAGTCCTGGGAAGACACCACAAACTAATTACTCATTCTCTCCCCAAATCGATTACGGTTTCAAAACCCCCCTTTTTTTCCCGCCTGAGACCTGAGACCGAGTGACCTCAAATTAGTTTTCGTTTCCTGTTGGCTCCTCCGTCCACTTCCTAAGACGGTATCCAAGGCAATAGAGGATAAACAAAAGCAAAGGAACCTTTTTTTTTTTTTTTAAGAATAAAACTAAACACATTCAAATAAAACTAAAGGAAGAAAAATATGGCGGAGATGACCCTCTCCTCTGTCTGGCGCCCCTCGCTACCCTCACACTCCCTCCTCCCCCCCTCAGCGGCTGTGGAGGCCCAAAGCTTTCCGTTCCAGGAGCCCATCTGTCTCCCCGCGCCTCGCCTGCTGCTACCCGTCCCCAAGCGGTGCTTCCCCGGACAACCGGACGACCCTTACCTTCAAAGTAGCAGCTGGAGGATGAGGAGAGGCCTTTTTTAGATTTGCACCCCACCAATTTCAGGCAAATCTCCAGCATTTTCATTTGCTTTGGTCGCTTCCCCTTCTGAACCCTGGGTTACCTTCCCCTCTCTCCCTCCCTCGTCCCGCCGTTGTAACCTCGGATTTTTGTTAAAGTTGTATTCTTTGCGTTTATAACAAAATAAATAAACGGGTTTTAGGTACTTCAAAGTTGTCTGTGCCCCAATTCCCCCCCCACCCCCCACCCCTCGTCCACAGAGCTGAAAACCCGCTCCTCCCAGTTAGGATGTCTAACTTTCTAATCCCCGAGGCTCCATGTTAGTCCACTGGTGAATCAGAAGTAAGTCAAACCCGGTTTCGGCACGGGTCCGTAGATGTATTGGGCAATCGTAGGCAGGAGCAGCTCTCCCCGCCGGGCCATTCCCACTCTGTGTTCTGTGTCCGTTAGCCGGAGAAGCCCAGGAACTCGTACAAGCCTCGCTCTGCCAACAAAGGGCCCCTTTCAAACACTGGCCTGTCTGACGGAATGACATCAGCTGCTTGGACCCGCCCACGCCCCGCCCACACACACACGGCCCCATGCTAAATGCTCCACTTACAGGAGTCCAGACTCTGGTCTGCTAGTCTCTGCTGTAAAATATCCAGGTTCTTTGTCAACTTGTCTGCTTTCGTTCTCTCGAGTCAATGGGTTAAAAGATCAGAGTGTCACCTTTTCCTATTTTACTTTTAACTTGGTTTTGACTAAGGTAACCTGATGATATGCTTGCTAAAAAGAATCCATTACTAATCGCTGGATGTTAAGATTATGTGCCGTTAAAGGCAGACTGCTAAACTATTTATTTTTAATAGCTTGTGGCATAATAAATCACTCCCCTTGGTCATAAAGAATATACTTATATTACTGACAGTGTCAAGCAACTAACTTGCAGCCTTAAAGAAGAATATTTTCATAGTCATAACAATTGTACTGGCTTTGAGTTGTAATTTACGGCCAATCTCTTTATGCACTGTCAATTAGACTTGAGAGGGATCCAAACCAAAAATCAAACCAAATCTACCCAGCCTAATCCTTCAGTTAAAAAAAACACTCTGCACAAATCCGTTTTCCCCACTGAAGGGGTTTCTATATTTAAATGGATAAATAAGAAAAAAAGTCTTAATATTTTCCCGTGAAAAAAATATCTGGATACATAGATCTCGTGTATTCGAGCCAGGCTTTCAATATCCCACCTCCGGAACATCACTGGTCATCAGAGCGGACACCGACACCCTAATGGACCCTAAAATAAGTTCTTTTTTTTCTACACTTCAAAAAGTTGGCGTGCCATCGTGAAAATGAAATAAAATAAAGATTAATAAAACCAATATTAGCTGTGCTCATTCTTTTGGGCCAAATCACAAGACACACGCGGGAGGGGCGCGGCTCCAGTGTTGTCGGGGAAACGGATGGAGGCTCTTTGATGTGGCCAAGCATCCAGCGTGGCACAGTGGGAGATGACGGAGCGCGGCACACTTCAGACGGAGCCCAGAGGCCTGTCGCCTGCGTTTCAGGGGATTTCCAGTCGCGGGAGGGGGGTCTGGCATCGCACACGGGACTGCAGGCGTCAAGCAGTCCCAGGGACAGAGAACAGACCTGGCCTAAGCCGGCATCATTCGCGTTCATGCTTTCATCAAACACGCCCACGCTGCCTGGGGTGCGTCTACCCCCAGCCCCGGGTGTAGCGGTCACATGGCCAGTTTCACCTGGAGCCGATGTGCCCAGCTAGTTCTGGAAACGTGCCCGAGAATCGCAGCGTATCAACGGCTAGTTAACACTAACAGCCTGCTTTAAAAATGTTTCTGCCCTGCCTTGTTGTATGACCGTGTCAATGTTAGCTTGGCGAGATGTCAATAACTGGAAAAACCGCCCACTATAAAGAGCCCACATCATATTTAATTTGTTTAAAGTACTGATTGCCAACAGACTACCTGCTGTAGCAGGGTTTTTAAGATTTAGGACAGATTCTTTTTCATGTAAAAAATTCCCTTCATAAGTCGAGGTCTTTGTGTCCGTGTTTTGTACCGAGTTCTTAGCAATAGCACGTGAAGCTATCAATGTTTAGTTAATCAACACCAGTCTGAAAAGGCCACACAAGAGAGTTTGTGGTCACTGCATACCAATGGTGACCAATGGTGACCAATGGTGACCAATCACGATGAGCTGTGAGAATTATTCTGTGATGTTCCGTCTGTGGAGTCTTCACAGAATCAATAAAGCGCACTGTAAAGTAAAGTTTAATATGAACTGGCCTCTCATTTCACCAAACACACCTCAGGTCTGCCTGACTCCCAGGCTCACCATTAGCCCCAGCGGGGGGTGTTGCATAAGCCCACTATAAAGCCCCAGCAGGGCCCAGACACAATGGATTCCAATTAGTCTCAGTCTCTCACTCAATATTCAAATAGCTCCAAGGCATCGTCACAACATAGCCATGCTGCAGAGAAATGTTTTTACACTGCAGCCAATTTGATCCTATGTAAAGACAAACAAGGCCGTCATGTGTCAAAACGTAAGACAAGGTAAATACTATAGAGATGAGGCTACAGTGGCTACCTACTACATAATGGTTTATTGGACAATCCTTGTTCTCAACGGTGTCTTTGGTCCTCAGCATCTGATTTACAATTGGGAACGCTAAATGAGATCATTTCTAACAGCAGTAATCGTTTCAGTTTAACAATTAAAAGGCAAATTGGAAACGAAAATCTGCAGATGCCACAGCTGTTGGGAACCAGGACCTCACAACATCATGGAAACTGCAGTTTTACCATGACCTTTACAAAAACTTACAAAACTGCTAAAAGTATTTTCTCAAATATCCAAACAGGGTTTACGCTAACCTATTCCATGTCTTTGGAAACAAAATGACGCATGAATTAGACAAACATTAAGTGATTAAGATCCAGGGTGAGTGGGAAAAGTAAGGAAACCCCTGATTTTATCAGAAAGGCGAATTTGCCGTTTAAATAATAAGATGATCTTTAGAGGTGAGTTTGGGAGGCCCCATCCTATAGAAATATCAGACCCTTTGTGAGTTTGATCTTTACCATACAGGTTTGTGGAAACATGTCTGGCCAAGATCAAGAGAAATCTCTGAGCCCCTAAGGGAAAAAAGTTATATTACTGGTTACAAAACCAGTTTTAAAGATTTGGGGGATACACCCCTCTACTACCCAGGAGCGGTCATCCTACCAAAAATCTCAACAAGAACAAACAAGAAAATCGTACAGGAATTCACAGAGGAGCAGTTCTGTAAGGACCAATGTTCGCCTAAACTGAGTTGAACCGGACTAACAGTTACTCGCTTAAGTCCTCGCTGGTCAAGGCGAAGCCACCGGTTACTCAACCCTAAAGTTCACACACTTTTTCAACCAAGGATATATAATGTTGGATCCCATTTAGAAGCATCTTTTTGTGTAATTTGTTTATCATCAGATTAAGATCTAATAAAATGTTTTAAATATGTGAACAGTGGTTCACCCAACTTTTTGCCTGTGTGGCACACAGAGTTGCCTCTATGCAAGATTCAGCAGTCACTGTGACACACAGATCACACAATCCCAGCTCATTATACCTGCCCAACATGGCCCAGAACATTTTTTATCTCACACCCAAAGAAGGAATATTGGCACAACGGCTTAATGAAATACTACACCAAAGTGTAATCAAGATTACAATAATGATATCAGGGAACGTAACTGCGTGATTACAACACAGTAAAGATAAAAGGTTATTATTGTGAACGGTGTGGGATGTCTACCCATATATGGCTGACCAAATGAGTATTACCCCCCCCCCCCCACACACACACACACACAAAAGAAAAAGACTTTTATTATGTACTCTAGTTAAATATCTGTCTCGATATCTTTGAATTACGAGCAGGTGGGCAGGAAATGCGTCACTGTTTCGACCTCAGATTTACACAACGGTCACTTATTACAGTCAAGTGCTTTTCTATTGCCAGGCTATTGTCACCGAGTGCAAGGCTTTAAAAAAAATATTCTGAGTTGTTCCTCCTTTTTCACCCGATATTTTTTATCCTATTCGCATCTTATTTCCCAACAGAAGACGACAGTTTGATTAGGCGGATTAGGGCCATTTCAGACAGTGCAACGAGCCAGATGGGCGGAAAACACTCTGTGAGCTGAAATCATACACACACTCCGTCGCTGAAGCAAACCGCGGTTCACAGACTGGTCTCATCTGTTGATTATTTCTTGTCCTGAGGCAACCTGTATAAACGACAGTGATACAGCTGGGAAATAATTTGCATAAACAGCCACAAATCCAGCTTCACAGCCAATTAGCTGCCGGTGCTCAAGAGAGCAATCATTTCACAGCTCAGAGAGTTCCGCCGGCCACACTTGCGTTCAGTTTAACAGCTCAATTCGTTTGTATTGGGCAATCTTTTTTTTTCCTCTCCCCAATTTTGGAGGTCTGGTGTGCTAATGCATTTACCAACATTCTGCTCAGGAAATTGCGAAACCTTCCCGTGTTGAACCTTAGATTCTACATAAAATATCCCACCTGAACGGATGTCACGGCAAATTATCATGATTAGCGAAAGCACGCATTTGTTTTACATAGAAAATTTTAGGCCGGAAAAAGAGTTTTCTTGCAAATGCTCACACTTTTGCAGCGCAGCGTCTAACAAGGACATCCCAATGAACCGGCAGTATGTGGGAAATGTCATTTGTTATATTTATACACCCCGGCCACACCATCATACCCACACATTGCACTGGGGGAAACAGATCAGATATTACTGTGCGACGGCCTTTCCGTCCCGCCTTACATTTACCTTGCTCATTTTCCAATTAGAACTCCTCATCGCATAACCGCTACAACGGAATCGCACCGACATGGATTTTAACCCACATTACTGGTCAGAAATATAGTCGGAAAGACAGCCCAGATACCAAAGAGAAAAAGGAAACTATCCCGTTCTAAGTTCAAAGCCTTGAATAACAAGTTTGCAAACCGCTAGGGATAAGTTGGCTATCTGAAAGTGACTTCAGATTGGATATAACTGCTTTTTTCCATTACATACAGACTTTAGGTTGCAGTAAAGCTTCCAGAAAATCCACTCGAGGAAAAAGTGTCTTTCCTTCTTTCAGGAAACTGTATGAGAAAGTAGTGAAGCAATCCTGCTCTGACTGTCAGCATGCGCCGGGACTGAAATCCGAAGCACAAAAGGTAAGAGATGACTGGGGAAGAGGAAGTGGGAGATTTATATAACTTTTTTTTTTTTTTTTTTTTTTTTTAACGGAACCAGCAGATCAAACGGTTTTCGACTGAGTTGTTGATCTGCCGTGCAGCTCTTTCTCAACAACAATGTGAGCGCACACTTCCACACGTGGCCCACACAGGCCCAAACAGACCCCTGCAACGTGAGGCACGGTAGGCGAGAGACTCAACAAGCCTGCCATCCAAAGCTCAAAGCAAACACGGGGCTCCGCTGCTCCAGTGCACATTCGCACGAACGTCGCCGCCAAGCGCCGCATTACACGGCTATAAAACCCAGCAGCAACACAAACTCCACAAAACATAGCAACTGCTGACGCATGTAAACAATGTGGCCAAGTCTAGCATTTCAGTAACTAACAACTATGATTTATTTATTTTTACACACCGGCTCCATTCCTGTCAGGGGGGTTGGGATCTGATCAATAGGGGCCTGCTCAGACACGCTATGGTACGTTAAGCTTGTGGAAACACTGTTCCTTAGATCCAAGCGTTACTATGAGATGGGGTTCCTCTCCCATTCTGGCCCACTGGAGACTCTGGAAGGCAGATTACAGTCACCTCGGTTAATTTATCCTCAGAAAAGTGTCAGATCAAAACCTGTAGTATCCCTTGAACAGTTTATTTGGCACCCAGGATTCACTACAGCACCCACAATTCACTCTGGCACCCACAAGTTATTACAGCCCATGTTATTGATTGCAGTGCCGTAGGTCAGCTCAGTTTCAATGCCCTGGTGCCTCAACACAGCCATTTCCCCTGACGGTGCAGGGAACCGTCTTAAACTCCTACATCTTCCCTGTAGCGCTCCCTCTCCTCATCTCTTTCATGGTGTCCCCCTACCTTTCTGTCCATCATTTCCTGGTCCTCTGGTCTCATCTCAAAAGTTCTCTCTTCCTGCACACGCATTGTTCAGGTTCAGCAGAAACTGATGATTAAGGCCATTGGTCAACATTGTTAAGCTTTCGGACATTACTCTTCGTAGCCACAAATTTGTTCAGCAGTTTATGCTACAAGCCGTTAACCCGGAGAGACCTGGAATTACTCTCAGTTCCACGTATTCCGTTCTTAGAGGGCAAAGAACTGATGTTTAGGACATTTTTATTTCAGACATAATTTTCGGCACAACCGCTAAAGCATTTAGCTGTTAAACAGTTACTGTAAAAAAAAAAAGACTCTCCCTGCTATTTAAAATATATTCCTTATGGACAACTACGTTTATTTTAGTCCATAAACAATTAAATACAGATGATGCTCAATTCAACGTAGACAAGGTTAAAACGGGTAATCAGAACACACATCGGAAAAACTCCTCAAACACAGGACTCAGTATCGGTGCTCAAAACTATATAGAAAACAAAGTGCGATGACAACCCCATTAAGTGAAATAAGTTCAGCAGTAAATACACGAGTACACATTGTTTCAGCTCATTGTTGGCCTGAGCAACTGTGGAATGGAGGAGAGAACAAATGCATTGCCTTAATGGGGAGTGAGGAATTAGGCTTGACTGGTAATCAAAGTGACCAATTCATCAACCCTGAAAACTGAGCTTTACGTTTTGACCTAACAACTTGTATATTGTGGTTGCCATAGCCACAGTCCCTCTTAAATCATACCAATAAAAGATTAACAGATATTTTCTCCAACTTTTGATTCCAATAATGTAGAGACCCCCAGGTTCACTTCCATGATTCTGGCACGGTCAGCGCCAAGTGACATCATTCAGATGATGTTAATAATCAAATTTCTGTAGTTCAATTTCCAGATGGTATGGCGTTTATTGGGGGGAAAAAAAGAGGTGGTAAAGGGATTGCTTTGGCCTGCGGTCCAATGAAGGGGTCACACCAGGCCATCTGGATAAGGTGGTCACATCTGAACATCACGCAAAGAATCCAGAGCGGTTTAGATATGGTAGGAGGTTGGACGCACAGCTAGTTAACAGCTAATAAAAAAGGGGTGGGTTTGAGAGTCTTTTTTCTGTCAGTACGTTTTGCCTGATAGCCTCTTTGTCCAAGCTTCAATAAAACAAATAATGGTGATTAAATGAGTGGCCATTACATTCACAGACATAGTCGTAGTGCTAAAGCTAAGTGCTAGTGCTTACGGTTAGCTAAATATGCACTGGAACTACAGCGAGAATTATTTAAGGTTAAAAAGACACATGATCACGTCCATGTGATGCAATGCCAGTGAATGTTTAACCAAATTAAACGATTAAGTTCTAAACAGTACTGCATTTTCACAACGACCAGCAGGTTATTAGCCCGAGTCCCACTTTGGGCAGAGCAGGGCTATATTGGCTAGAGAGTGGAACGCACGATCCGTCAAATTCCTGACATGGCGGCTATGGCTCCGCCCCTTCTCTCCTCCCTCAGGAAAATGTCATTACGATGTCATTAACAAACCTGGAGCACTTCCAATGCATTCGCACAAGACCTGACAAAGTCAGAGGAAGTAGCAAGGTTACATGCTACCTTTCATGGGCTTCGGAGAACTACAGAGTCCCAAATCTGGGATTCCCACAGAACAGAATGACCCGGGGCTGAGCACTTTCAGCAGCTCCGGATGTCTCCAGCTTGCCCATCAGGTGCCACCATATACTCATCACCTGCTGGTGTTGTAAAGGGGGTAACGTGCCCAGAGTAAGGATTCATGGGAGCAACCAAGCTCTTCTCATTCAGCATTGATTGAGCAGATATTTTGTAGTGGCCATATTAGAAATACAAGCATTTCTCTCACCCCCGTAACAACATGTTTGTGGCAGGAAACTCAAAGTTGTTCGTTTCGGAGTTCCTCAGCTCGGCACAGGGGTTGTCAGGTTTAAACCACAGCAAGCAGTGACTCAACATGGAGTAAAAACCCCAGAGCGAATCAGAAGTGGAAGTGGCGAGAGAGCTAAACAATCCCTCCCACAACATGAGGCAAAAAGAAAAGATTACTGCACCATTTTAACTGTGTCACCGGTTCCCTGCAGTATGTTTACCCTTTCCCTGTCATCTGGCAAGTAACAAAGTTTCCACATTAGCGGCTTCAGACCAGGGGTAACGGTAACAGGGCCAGGAAAGAGGAACAGTGCAGAGGACGATTTCTGGCGTTTTTTCGTCAGCGGGAGAGTTTTGCCTGATATTAACCCCCCCCATCCACAACAGGGAATGACAACGTTATCCACTCGACCAACCCCCTCGCACTCCTGCTACAGGAGTTTTTTAAAGGACACAGGAAAGAGGGGTCATGCCCTCATTGTCACTTTTTCTGTGGTCTTCGTCCATTTCCGCACTGATACATTGTCTCACCCTCACAAAAAGGCCCACAATCAGACCACGGCACGAGTGACCCCTGCACTGAATATGGATGCAGAACCACAGCAGCAGAAACAGCCACAGTATGAGCTAAAATCTGATCAAATGACAGCTCCTTAGGAGAAAAGTACCATAGGCCTGAGATCTTTTTGGTTAGTGTTTTAGGTAAATAACCCTATAGATAAATAACCCCGGGGGAATTCTTGCCAACGAGCTGAGAATCAGCAGCCTGACTTACATTAGGATAACATGATTACTGATGAGCCAAGTAGAGGACACTTGTTCTTGTGTAGCATTCAGTACCCCAACATTATTGAATGAATAGCTTGTTTCTTGGACGCAACATCAGAAACACGTTAAATATTCATCTGGAACGAAGCATAATGGATAGATTCTTTTTTCAAAATGTCTCAGCTACAATGGCCATCAGTAAAATCTACATTTAAATACTGGTTTGTTTTCTGAAGACTATGTTTGGTGCAGAACGGTTGCCCAGTAAACGCAATGACAACAGCACTCCTTCAGTCTGTCAGTGCTTCCCACACTTTGGCCATAAACCATCGATAGGAGTTCACCAAACAAATGCCACACGCGGTCTCGCTGATAGAATCAAGCTGAGGTAAAAATAGCCATTCTGAATCAGACCACTGAACACTCTTACTGAACCTCTGAAACAGTGCTTAGATAGCTGCATAAAAACAAGGGCACCACTCACAGTATAAGAAAGTCAAGAACCTTTCATGTTATTTGTAGCAAATTATTCAACGTCTCTAAAGATACTACCTGCCGTTTCAAGAAAAACTGCATATCTGGTCTTTAAAATCTAAGATGAACTGGTCTTCGGGCCTTATGACCCAAAGCCAGACGGTTTTACACAGAACGAAGGCAGCGAAAGGCGGTTGGGCGACAGGCCGAACGGGGACCTACCGTGTTCCACAAAAACGTTACAGTGCTGCAGTCCATACCGAGGCAAGTCCTTCTTCCCCCCTTTGATGAATGGCAGCGTCGGCAGGCTCGGTCTCCTTTGGTCACCAAACTTCCCTGGCTGCTGCCCCATAAAGGCAGGATGTCAGGCCGCAGCCGGGGCGATCGGCGGAGTCTCAGGACGGGGGGGGGGGGTGCAGGAGCGAAGGGAGTGGGTTCTTGCCACAAGAGACGGAATGGCGGACACGGTACAGCCCTTATTTGGTCCAAGCTGACAGCAGAGCACAAGTGTGCTCACCTCTGATTTTTAACCTTAACAGTGTCCAGGCCCATCAGTGAGGTTTGGTTTGAGAGTCCTGTTGTCCTGGAAGATAGCTTTATTTATCCGTCATTAGCAGGCGTGGTCTGAGATATAGTCCCATTTAACAGAGTGTTCAAAAGAGAAATGTTAGATGTAATCTCAGGGAGAGTAGTGTTGGAGGAGGTAGAAGGCACAAAACAAATCTTGGGTACTGAAAGGGATCCAGAGAAGATTGTTTCCACAACAGGACAACATCAGGCTACCACATGGAAAGGAATTGTAGCGTGTGCATTTGTGCCGTTTTCAGATATACCATTAAATAGGCATAGAGCTAACAAAAAACCCCAACGAAAGGCTACACAACGTATATATTAGGCCTATATATATTTGTGTGTTTATAGCACATATGGCTGGCTACAGTGAGAGAATAAGGACAAAAGTAAAAAGTGTACTTTCTAAGGCAAAATAGTGATGCTTTGGATGAACCGTTAAAACAAGCTACCCCTCAGGGGCAAATACTGTAAATCTTATTCACTAAAAAGTTAGTGTTAGCAGTAACATGTGGTTGAAGAGGCCCATCTACAATAAAAGAGCACATTTTTTCTTCTTTGTCTGTGCATAGTAAACAAGTGACATGGAGTCCAAATAATTTTTTATATTTATAGGATCTGAGCAGCTAAAAACCAGAACCTGTTTGGACTGCCAACAAGTTGGCATGGAGGCACTCAAGTTGTAATACATATTTACATTATCTGTGGTAATTAATTTCTAAGCATTACTTTCAAGGCAACAGGGCATAACTATTCGTCAAGTAAATAATATATGTGCACTCTTTAGGAATGTAAACATATATTCTGTTAATCTGTCACAATATTCCTTTTTGCATTTATCGCAATATGAACACCGCTCATTACATTACAGGACATACACCAAATACATGACCAGAAGCAGCACAAGGGTGGGGGGCGGTTATCACAGTGGTCTTTCACAAATCAGTGGGTCTTCCCTTTCCCTGCCAGGACATGTTATTCAGGCTAAAAAATGTTTAAAAACTGCTGTGCAAAGATACGACTTGATTGGGATCCCCACAAAAGTTTAACCATCGAAATTGATTCCCCGTCACTATTTATCTGCTTTAACCAAGCTGTCTACGTATTTAAGTGCATTGCGTAATGAGATATTCATGTCCATGAAGACGCCACTCGCTTGATTTAACGATCCTTTGTGTTTTAAACGGACAAAAATTACTATTGAAATTTAGTAAAAAATAATAATTTAACCAGTAGGTTTATTGTATTGCAATACACTGTAACGTCGGTGTCACCGTTCATAGACGTGCTCTGTAATTATGTGGTGTGCATGGACGTAATTTTTTAGCTAGCTACTTACGTAGCTACCTTCGTTATTGCGTAAGATTTCGCCAACAGATTAAAATTTATCAAAGAATATGAAAGATACTAACATGTCTTTAACATTTACTTTTCTTGATCTATATAACGAAATTACACCACGGCCAACTAATAAACTGTTCTGACCTTGTCAGTGACTAAACATGTTGTCAACTAGCTAGCTATGTTTTAGACACAAGCAGACCCAGTATACAGTTAGCTACACACGCGACTTAATCTGCTCTGGGCCCCCAACGCGACTGAGTACATTCGACTTCCTTGCCTAGTAGTCCTTACGTCGTCCGCGAAGCAGATCCATTTTCAGATTATACCCGGACCTGTGTGGCACTCTTCCCAGACTATGACACTGCGTGTCTATTTCTCCACCTTGTCAATTTGCTTTCGCCCGATTACTTTGAATTCTATATTGCCGGGACGATTAGCAACACTTCAATAGAAAACTTCTTTACTTTCCCAATGAATTGCTTGATATCTGGAAGTAAGAGCGTTTAGCCCTTGTTTAGATTCACATAGTAGCAGCCTCCATGTTTCCTCTGACTAAACATTGGGGGCTGCAACGTTTGAGGTCACCGCCTGCGTGCGCAACGCATGCGCATGCGGATTCCCAAACAACAGACACATTTTCCCTAGTCTGGCGAAGAAATTGAATTCTAATCTTTTTGCTCTAAAATAGGCTACACATATATGCATTGCTTATTAGGGTTCGGTTGCTAATTTAATGAACACGAAAAAGTAAACGGAACACAGTGTGTACTTACTTGAAAATTAATGCACCTTAATTGGGTATGAGCTATTGCGAGCGAATTTCACTCTTCAACTTATTTAAAGTTTAAAATGTTTTATTGGAGGCATATTATGTGTCGTAAAACACATAATATAATTATAAAATTCTTCAACTTCCTTTAAATAATCAATAAAGATTTAAATTCAGTTACGGTAAGTATCAGCAATATCTACCTATAAATCGAACAAACAACTGAATCTTACTCAAATTTAATATAATATCTGTTATCTAGATATTATCATTTAACAATCACTAATAAAACTACAACGAAATAACTTCAACGCAATCCAAAGTTGGTATTAGAATAAACACAGTGTGCTGTAGTCAGAGTTGTTACTTCCATTACTATACAATAAATTATCCAGCAGTTTTTCTATCAGGATTTGGTGCCTACACTCTTTGACACGTCGATTTTCGTGGCCCAACCCGACTATCTCACATGAACGACCTTTTGTTTTTCGTATCCAATATCTTGCAACATCATGAATATTTGACCAAACACAGCAAATAAAACACATATATGAGTACATTTTTGAAAAGTTTATTCACACAAATTCCTATATATTCATATCAGCTTTCAATGAATACTTAGCAAGCCACCAACATCTATGAACACCTTGACGAAAACAAAATCGTTCTACAAAACCTTTACGCAGAAGGGCGCAAATCTGATGCGATGGCGCCCTCTAGTAGACGTATAAACGGAACAAACGTTTTGGCGTTTTTACGCAAGTTTCGTCAGTTTCTTACAAGAATGCACGGTATTGCGGAACTACAGATATTTAGCTTTTGAAAATTGTTTAATTTTGGGT
>JAOVYW010070940.1:2605-14444 GCA_025775045.1 Hiodon tergisus
GGGACCAGTGGGGTTGACCGAATTAGCAGGTAGCAGTGAGGCTGATCGCGTAAGCAGGGATCAGTGGGGTCCACCGTGTTAGCAGGGACCAGTGGGGTTGACCGTATTAGCAGGTAGCAGTTGGGTTTACCGTATTAGCAGGTAGCAGTGGGGTTCACCGTGCTAGCAGGGACCAGTGGGGTTGACCGAATTAGCAGGTAGCAGTGAGGCTGATCGCGTAAGCAGGGATCAGTGGGGTCCACCGTATTAGCAGGGACCAGTGGGGTTTACCGTATTAGCAGGGACCAGTGGGGTTGACCGTATTAACAGGTAGCAGTGAGGCTGATCGCGTAAGCAGGGATCAGTGGCATCTGACCATGTTATCGGGGTGCAGCATGGTCCGAATTTGTTAGTGGGTTAGGGAAGGGTCGACCATGTTTGCGGAAACACCTGTAAGACATTATGGAAAGACTCCACATGCAACAACATGAGAATCAGGATTGAGTCCCCACATGTGCACGTGACAGCAGCGGTTTATACAACACCAATATTTTCACGTGTTATACATTAATATACATACACATACTGAAATGTACACCATCTTGAATCCACAGCGTGACCCTCATAATGGCTGTCTAGTGCACAAAAAATACTGCTGGGAAGTATATTCCTTAGTCGTATGGCACGTCCGTAGCTCTTCATTCCAATTAAACATAAATACAGAGATAATAATGAGAAGAGAGACCTTATAATAGCTCACAACCCAGACATCAAAAGGAATTAATTAAAATAAATGGAAGATTAAGGTAGAAACAGGGATAAAATAATGAATAATAAAAAGAAAACGAACCAGCAATAAATAAAACAACAACAAAAAAGTCTGTACGGCCGTGCTGTAATGGGGGTCATAAATACAAGAGGGAAGGGAAAGGGTTCTGGTGTCCGTTAAGTTCAAGAAAATCCCATGTAGTTAGAGAGACATCCTGTGACGAGGCCACCTGGGAACCACTCGGGAGCATACCACTGAAACAGGGAAAATATTTCCCTTTCGTTTGTACGAGAGGGCTCAGGAACTTTGGGACAAAAGAATAGTATCTGTAGAGGCATAATGGGAGGGGAAGGACTACTTAATAACAAAAACCTTTAAAAATAAATCTAACCCGAATACCTTCTGGTGAAACGGTAATCAGGGCCAGGTTTTGTACATATCGGTGCATCGCTTGTTCCCCAAAGGGATTCGGTGAATTGGAAAACACCCAGCAAAATAAATTGGACTGTATCAAGATTCACGACTGCGGAGTCAGGACCAGTATGCACAGAGGGTCTCCAAGACCAGCATGTCCAGAGGGTCTCCAAAGACCAGCATGCACAGAGGGTCTCCAAGAACTGCATGTCCAGAGGGTCTCCAAAGACCAGCATGTCCAGAGGGTCTCCAAGACCAGCATGTCCAGAAGGTCTCCAAGAACTGCATACACAGTGGCTCTCCAGGAATAGGTTTGAGGACGTGAACTTACCCATGTCAAGAGCTGTCAAAAGATAATGCCACAATATCTTCATGGTCTGCTTTAATGAATTTCTCCAAACATGTATATTTTAGTGAAAGTGCTAAATGTAATGATTGTACTGAAGAACAAAGCGATGGAATCAGGTGAAGAGTTAGAAATAGAAGAGGAACGGAGACTGAAGGGTCACCTTTAGAAGATCCCAGTGGACTTTTGTCACGTGGCTGGCTAAAATAAATATCTTCCCTTTACGTTGATTTCCTCTGGTATAAGACAGGACATCAATAAGATGAGGAAAGCAATGCCATTAAATAATTTTTTTAAAGTTCGGATGAACATCTCGCTGATTTTATTTGAGGATTCTGATCGTAATTAAACATTGAGCCTGGCTGTGTTTCACCTTTGTGTGAGTGCGTGGATCTCGGTCTGTGTGTGTGCGTGTGCGTTTGTAAGTGAGTGAGTGAGTCCAAGTGTGCGTTTGTGAGTGGGTGAGTTTTTTTGTGTGCAAGTTAGTGTGTGTGGGTGTGAAGGGGGGACTGGTTATCATGCTCCACCCCCGTGTTTTCCCCACAGTGTCTGTGGACAACCGTGGAATCTTCTTCTCCGAGAGGAGTTCTTGTCCCCCCTGCGATGGACCGTACTGTGATAGGATACGTCCAGTCCTGCACCGCTGAGTCAAACTTATACTCATCTCAGCAGCCCACCGTGAGGCACATTTCACAGACTGCGCAAGGACCTTCATTGTAAAAGCGAGGTTCCCAGGTACTAGAAAGGGACCAAAACTGGAAAATCCCCTGTCAGTATAAATGCGGTGGGGTGGGCATCAGGACAAAGAGGAGGAGAAGAATAATAAAGTCAAAGCTGTGCTGAAAATCAGGCTGTGATCTCTCTTTCCGCTGGCAACACCGCTCTCCTTCGACTGGGACTCCAGCAGGGAGATCAGATCTCTTTCTAATGAGCTGTGAAATACTGCCAACCAGAGGTGTTGGTTTAGGGGAGACTTGCCCTCCCCCCAACATTGCGGGAGAGTCATAAGTCATGGTAGGCCACTGATGGTGGCATTGGCCCTGTCCCCTTCCCAAATATCAGGCTGCTGAGCCGATGAGCCAGCAGATAGGGTAAAAGTGCACCCCTGAGGAAGGCTTTATCCAGGTTACTTGAGGGTTGTGGTCTGTGGCTACCGCTGGTATAAAAAGAAAGATACAATAAAAAAGACAAGTGAAACTGCAGATCCCGTTGAGGCTGGATTTGAGAATGACATGCAGGAACCTTAGCTTAGGGTTCTTTGGCTAACTGTTGGGCCCTACACCCAGAACAACAATCAGATATAATAATGAGAACAGTGTAGATGATAAAATTTAATGGTAACATTAAAATGTCTTTTAATACTGTGTATTTACATAGTTTACCGCATTAATACATGAGTACTTACAAATAAGTACAGTGTTACAGTGCATCGTTACACAATAACATAAGCCTTTGGAAATGGCTTCTTGGGGATAAACATGTTCAAATGTGGTTCACAATGAACTGTCAGACTTGCTTCTGGACCAGTCAACAATGTAAATCAACAAAGCAAACTTCCCCAAAAAGGTGAAAAATTCTACAAATAAAATGAACTGTTATTTTGCAGGCAGTAAGTGCTTGCTAGGTTTTTGCAAGGTGATCAAGAGACCTTTTACCACCACCTCTATTTTAAAGACAAAAAAACTACAAAGCTAATCAAAGTGCTACTCAAGTAACCAACTTAAGATGGCCAACCAATCAGAAACCTGATGACTCAACCCTACACAGCAGCTCTAACCCGACTAGGCAGGTGTCTGATTTTCAGCAGTTGGACTAAATAAAACAATTTTCAAACAAATTGAGATGTCAGTCTGCAACACTGCAAAACCTTGAGAGGGACAAGTGCACATTTACCCAGAGAGTTTTATAGGAGTCTTGATTTCCACAATTGCTCTTGAAACCCAGTTAAAACATAAAATTTTAATGGGAAGGCAAAGAGGGTATCACCAAAATAAATTTTATAGAAGCTAAACAGAGTCAATGGGGTGAATGTCCAAGAAACATGTGTTAGTTGTTAGGATAGGTTATTGTAGAATGACTCTTGGTTGTAATGAAAGGTCACAGCAAATGGTTCCAGGTCATAATGAAAGATCACGGTAGAATGGTTACAAACCTGCATTGCATTATTGAAGGGTAACAACGAATAGAGCAATTAGATCCTATCCTAGAGTTAAGTTTAGGATTTCTCCTGTTCTCTCATGTTGTGCATGGCTTATTGAGACAGTCTATAATGACAACCAAATGGTCTTTGTTATTTTATATATCATCCTTGGGGAAACTCCTTTCTTGTTCTGAAGACATACTCTGATTCTGAATAATTGTCTTCACTGGGGGGGGGGGGGGCTTCAGAACTAAACATGTTCTTAAGATCCCAAAAAAATTAGGAAAGGTTATTTCACAATCATCTCAAGCTTATCCAAGTTTAACAAATCCTAATTTTATTGCATTACACAATCGGTAATAAATCCAGCTAAGGAAAGATTAAGCTTTAATAGTGGTCTAGATTTGGGGTCATAGCTTGGAACACAAGAAGTCTGCTACATACTTAGTGGACAACTGAGTTTAATAAAGGGCTGCGTCAACCGGTCAGGGTTCACCATCGCTGAATGCAAAGCTTGAATTTACTGAGGCGTTGCCCTACAACAGACATTGTTTCACTTACCTCTGCAACTAATGCTACGTATGCTCATAGTTCAGGCTACATGCAGTCATATGATATTGCCTTCAGTAAGCCAAGCCTGTATATTACATTGAGAAGCATTGTGGGTTTCGAACCTATCGTCCCCAGAGTATTTCGTCTCTCCTCCATGACCCCCTTTTCAATAGCCCCTGGTGTCAGGCCGCCAACTTCACAGGGATTTGTGGGTGGAACTAGCCTGTTACACTCATGGATCTGGGAGCCGACATCATCCGAGGGGAATCTGACTGGGTGACGCCAAACCCGTGAAGAACATTCCATGTCGTCTGTCACTAAGGAATGGGATTTGTCTATCGGAGACACATGTTGTCACGGCAACAATCCTCCAAGGCGCTCAGCCCCACCCACCCCCCGAGAACACCTGTGCTCCATCCTTTTAGCTATCATCCTGGTTAAGGTCCCGATGATAACGCTGGCACTGATGTTATTGCAATATTCTCATAGTGACGCCCATATGTTACTGCAGTCTGCAGTAATCAGACTCAACCTCTGCAAGGAGGTCAGGAGGAATGAAGGTGCATGGTGGTAGCAGAAGAATCCCATGCAGCACTTTCTATATTTATATCTTGGAGCCACATAAAAACACATGGGGATCAGATACATTGTAAACTGTCCCCATGGTCTCCGAATGACTAGGTTTCGCTTTGAAAGAGCCCTGAAACATCACCCTCTGTGGATCCATGCTCTGGACTCAGCTGCTTGCTTCCAGCCCTTAGACCTGGCGGCGACCTCTCTGTCCACAGGGATTCTTTTCCGTTCTGTCAGTGTGTGGACAACCTAGGTCCTCTGAGGCCATCTGAAACCAATCTTTTAGGTCAAAGCAGCAGTAGACCTTTTGTCAATATGACGGTACAAATTGCATGGTCTCGTTATATTGTAGCACACTGAAAAACGAAACCTTCCTCCATCTTCATCAGAGAAAAGGGGTTAGCATCTGGAACTCTTCACTGCCCAATCCTGAGATTGCTTGTGACAGTTCTACTGTGGGAGTTTCAGCCCATCTACTCTGGACTGCAGAATGAATATTTTGTTGGAATATCAACAATAACACAACGATAAACAATCTGTTTGGTATTCTAAACTAGAAATCGCGTGTCAACTGTCAAAATGTTATCAGCTTGCATTCACAATGCCTAAATCAACACAGAATTTGATCATAGACTCACCCTCAGTAGCTTTTATTTTATTAATCACTTCAAATTGATCAGCAATGATCCGCATAAAAACAATTAAATATAGAGCAGTATTGTACCATAAACTTTTATTACCCTCCAAACTCAACATGATAAAATTGCAAGATGGTTTATGGAAAGTGAATGTGCTTGTTTCTGTTCCTATCTGCTTGTCCGGTGTTAGGGAACTAGAATGGGATCTGTGTCCGAACATGTGGCCAGCTAATCCACCTTCACCCAGGACGAGAGCACGTCTTTGAATTTTTTATTTGCGTGAAATGTGTCTTCTCAAGCCTCCGCTGAAAGCAAATTAAATTAACTGTTAACTTTCCTGGCCTGGATTTTTGATTTACTCAGTCCATTAGTTTCAGGAACTTGACAGCACAGGGCAACCTGGTACAACAAAACAATTGCATCCAACAGCTACAACACCACAACACTACACATACATCAACAACTTTATAAATGTGTCAGGCTCTTGCCAAGGTGTAATTTGGAAGCCAGTCAAAGCCTCTCTGAACCTTTAACCTTGGTGCAGTAAATTGACCTTGACCCCTGTATCCGGAGTTTACAGTCAATCACTCAAATGTCACTCACAAAGCTATATGAGGATTTTATGGCTGTCCTTTCCCATCTAGTTCCCTGGCTCCGTTTCGAGTCGCTCAGTTGGTTAAAGGAACTTGTCTGAGCGCAGACTGATGACCTGGAGTTTTTAAGTTTAAATGCGGTTCCTTTCTGATTGTGAATGGGAGAAAACAGTGTCAGCGCAAAATCGGCAGGGTTACTCTCTCGAAAACAAATGTCACAAAAGTTTCCTGGGTGCCTGCAGTGAGCGGGACTGAAGAAATTCCAATGTCGGGAAAAACGCACGAAAAATAATTGTGGATTTCAAATTCATTTAAAAACCTTTCAAAAAAAAAAAAAAAAAAATATATATATATATATATATATATATATTTTAAAAGTAAGGAAGCTGAGATTAAAGGTATCTTGGTGCGGCAGCAGGTCATCAAAGGGGTCGATGGTCATTTGCATGAGTACCTCTCCACTGTCCTTTGGCACGTGCGGCACGTGACGTAGCAGCACCAGTGGTACCTGCAGTGGCACCTCTCCGTCAGGCTCTCTGTGTAGGGGACGTAGCCACGCCCACAGCACATCAGGTCACAGCCATCACTGCCTGTGGACGTCCGGTTACACTGCCTGAGAGGTGAAATCCCACATGTTAACATCATCCAAACATTTTAATATAAAGTAAACAATGCAGAATTTTACTACAAAGCTGAATTTTGCCTGAAACAACAAAAAACGCAAAGTAGGTTGGCTATCTTCAGGGGTCGATGGCCTAGTCTCTGAGACTGAGAAATAGTGTGCAAAGACAGAAAAGGGGGGGTCCAATGCACCGGCTGGACTTCCAACGAGCTGTAAAGTGAGTGGGTCTTGCAGAGCATGAACTCGGAGACTTGCTCACCTGTTCTGTGTGCCAAAGGAGCCTCGTCTGTCGTTCTGGGTGCAGAAGTCTGGTGAGCTCTGCAGGTAGATGAGCTCACTGTCTCCCAGGGGTCGAACATCAATGTCTTTGGGGACCAGCCGACCAACTGTGGCCCCAGGCCGGTGAACTACCCTGGTGGCTGACAGGTACCTGGCCTTCAGGTCAATGGCCACATCTCTCAGGTCCTGCAGCCCCCTCCAGCAGGTCCTGACAGAGCAGGACCCAGACACGCCATGGCACTTACACTTGAGCTGCAGGGTGGCTCGGAGGGCCTGCAGACAGACAAACAGGCAGGTGTGGCATTCAAAGTTCTCTGAGATCTTTTAGCGCAAACGAATGAAGGTGTAGAGAAACCTTGGCGTGTGGACAAGTCAGCTCGCCTCTGGGTATTGGACGCCTCACTTGCACATCACGTGTCAGAAAGTAATGCAGTATGAGTTTGGGAAGGGGGCGGGTGCACACCCCCCTCTAGCCAATAAGATCCCCGGACCACATGACCACGGAAAAACGAGAGCCTCTGAGAACATGACGCAATGCCCTGATGACTCCCCCCACCGAGACCTCACACAGGCCAGTACCTGTCTGCCCACTTCGCTGTTGTGCAGGTGCATCATCCTGCTGGGCTGCGGACGAGACTTCCGGGCAACGAGGATAGGCGCATCGGCAAAGCGGGAGCCCACAAGGAGACCGTACTGCAAGTTGTCGGCACAGCCCCCCCAGCGGTCGCCGGGCTGGTGGGGAGGCTGGCCGGGGACGGGCCCGCAGGAGCAAGCGCGCAGGTCCCCGGATGAGCAGGCACGAGCGATGGCATGGCTAATAGCGGCTGACGATAGGGCGTACACAAACGCAGATTCCCTTGTACCTGGCCGAGGTCGAACAAGCCAAAAAACAAGATCAAACGGCAAATATCAACGCAAACGGTACCTCTGAAAAAATTTCTTTTTTTTGGAACTTAAAAAAACCCACAATCTTGAGATTCCATCAATGCTGTAGACAATTAATGCTTATCAGGGGGTAAACAGCGCCAACGGGGAATATGATATACAAAAGGTTTTACAAGAGATTCTTCAAATAAATCTGGGGATGCTGGTCTCGCATGGCAGTTGACAAACACAGCTACAAGACACCGGCGTGCGGTGCACAGGTACACATTCCCGAGGAACCACACCTCTCTGCAGGTCTGGGAGGAATCGTGGCCCACTGTCCAGGGAGGAGCAGTTCCAGCGCATGTCCCTGAAGGTCTCCTGGCAGGTCTGCTTCACCTGGCGGGCCGCCTGGGCCACGGTGTCCATGAGCTCCACGTGGGAGCGGCAGAGCTGCACCTGGGAGGGGGTCAGGCCAGGCAGTTGATGGCAGAGCTGCACCTGCTTGGTGGCCAGAGAGTATGGAGCCTGTGACAGAGCCCTGAAAAGGCACACACAGACAGTTATGCACAAAAAAAAGCACACACATGCACGCAGGCACATGTGCACGCACACACACAGGCAGTTATGCACAAAAAAACACACACACATGCACGCAGGCACATGTGCACACAGACACAGAGACAGTTATGCACATAAAAACACACATACACGCAGGCACATGTGTACGCACACACACAGACAGTTATGCACATAAAAACACACATGCATGCAGGCACATGTGCACGCACACACACAGACAGTTATGCACATAAAACACACACACATGCACACGGGAAGTTATGCACATAAAACACACATGCATGCAGGCACATATGCACACACACACACACAGGCAGTTATGCACATAAAAACACACATGCACGCAGGCACATGTGCACACACATACACACAGGCAGTTATCCACATAAAAACACACACATGCACACAGGCATATGTGCATGCACACACACGGGCAGTTATGCACATGAAAACACACACATGCATGCAGGCACATGTGCACGCACACACACAGACAGTTATGCACATAAAAACACACACATGCACACAGGCATATGTGCACGCACACACACGGGCAGTTATGCACATGAAAACACACATATGCTCGCAGGCACATCTGCACGCCCACACACAGGCAGTTATGCACACAAAAAACACACACATGCACACAGGCACATGTGCATGCACACACACAGACAAAGATAGACATGCACATATACATATTAAAACAATTCAGTCTTTTCCTAGAGACAAAGATGATTAAAGGACATGAATAGTTTTGCAGAATATAGAAGCAAAGAGAAGGATGACTTACAGCCATCTGATGCTACAGCAGAAGTGGGACAGCATCAGGACCAGGAACAGGCACAGCGGATCAGGACACACGGTCATTTTCACAACAATGGCCCCACTCGGACCCAGCAAGGCACGGGCAGTGCGGTTTTCTTAGGCTCCGGGGTGCGACTAAGACATACAGCTTCTGAGACCCTGAATACAAGAAGATGCAAACCAGGGTTCAATTATGAATTCAGCGCTTCGACCTAGTGACCAGACTAGGGTCCCCCTGCTGGTCACTGAGAACTAAACAAGTAAACGAAATTAACTAGAGAAACCCAGGCGTGAATAAAATAGCCTATTCTTATGTTTGAATTCATTTAGTTGCCTTCAATCAGTTAACAAATATGCTATGGGAATTTATATAGCACGACATACTGTGTACACACAATACAACGTTTGACGAATATTTTGGATGCAAGTTAAGTTACGAACCCATTTATATTTAAAGTTTTATTTGAATCATCTTCCACCAGATTTTTGTGTATTTGTTCTAACGGCGTTGTATTTTGTCCATATGATTTCCAAGATCATTAAAAAAAATGTTGAGGTCCAATAAATTCGCAGTAGCGCACCCTATCCTGGCACAACTCGATTACTTCTTACCAGAATAGATGTATCAGACATCGTTATTACCGAGTCTACGTTTACAGCAATTATTCGTATCTTTCTGGTTTTATTGGAAATTTCGTGATAAAATTCCGGACAAGGTATTCTTCATCCAAGGTCAACCACCTAAAGGGGCTGGCAAATCTAGCCTAGTTATTGGTGCAAAAATTATAAATAATTAAAAAATGTATCCACAGCGCGGGCTACAGCATAAGGTGCACCCGAAGAAGGTTATATGCACTAAAGGTGACGTCGGACTTTATTAGCATATACGACTATATAGGGCTTTTTAGTTTCCGATTTTTAATGGCTTAAGGTTGTATTAAATAAAGGATAACTGGAATGTAAAATGTTCAAAGCTGGAGATCAATAGATGACATATTTATATTAATGCCCCTTGATCAGCAAAATGGCTCTAAAAAAGGCCAACAGCCACACGCTTTAATTTCACAAACGAACAAAATTAATATAAATCATGAAGTAACGAAGCAAATGATACTGTATTTTTTCCCCCCGATAATCCATTACAACAAAAAATTTAGGTTAATTACACAGACTGCATAAATGACTTATTCCAGTATGCATTGCCCTGGGACGACATCTGGTGGCAAAACCTGACCTGATGGAATTCAGGAAAATATGTAGCATTTTAAAATGCAACCAGCAGAACTTCATTATACAACATTCACATAACATAAAATGCAAAAATACTACTTTTATACTTCGAATGTACAACAGAACAAAATGAATAAATAATCTCAGAAAATGCAAGAGCCCCTGGTGTTTATGTGACTTAAAAGGCTACCCTCAGTCACTGGCCTTTTTATACAATAAGCAGTTGCAAAAAATATCTATATCCGTGATCCTTAAAATTGATACTGGTAATACTGGGATGGCTGTCAGTCCCCACATTCAACACACAAATGGCAGCTGCCATAGCGATTTATGATTCCGTCGACGAAAAACAAAAACCTGTCTCGGCCAACCAGAGAATCTTGTCGAGTGACAAACATTCAACGCGTGAAAGTCCTACAATAGCATAATAAGACCACATTTCAATCCTCATTCCTCTCTCAAAGCATGAGGGACGAGTCAGTGCATGTTGAGGTTCAGAAGGTGCACAGGTCGGTGTGCACACAGGACAGCGTTTGCTGCCACAACACAGGTCACCGCATCTGTATAGCTCAGTGGTTCTCAACCCTGGTCCTAGGGGACCATGGTGGCAGGTTTTTTCTTTTCTAACCACCCAAAGGACTCCGCTCAATTCGAACAATTGTTAGTTTATTAGAATTGTCCCACCGTGCTGGGGTTGATTGATATTAACAGAGATGGAAAACCCTCTGGATAAGGTGGAACACCACTGCTGTAGGTGCAGGACCAGGGTTGAACACCAGTCCTGTAGGTGCAGAACTGTTCTGAGAAAAGACTCAGGGGTTTCGATAGGTTCTCAGGAATTTGTAAACCTTCGGAACAGGTCACTGGTTCTTGCAGAAAGAAATTCAATACAGGCTTATAGTCCACATTTATTCCATTGTTACAGAACAAATACAAATCAAATCTAAAAGACAAGGTTAACCACTTAAAAATGGGAAACACACTGTGGCATACTCACCTGGTTAGTGCCCCAGGAGGGAGGGAGATCAGTTATTTTCATTATACCATCTCCACTCATCATACAGTTCACACCACGTGTTTTACCCTAGGTGCAGGTCTGCAAGGAATAGTAGCATTGGATGCCATTTTTCTACACTAACTACAGAAAAAAAATCACCATTCATTCTTAAAACATGAGTACATGAATCAAGTATTAATTAACAGTTTAACTTCATACGTGTGGCAGTAAGACGATCTACATAAGACAATGCCATTCAAGTATGAGGATCTGAAGCATGCATGCTGAGGTGCAAGATCAAGAGTTTGTGCGCTGGAACGAGGAATGAGATTAGGAGCTTGTGTGCTGGAACAAGGTGCAAGATCTCAAGCTTGTGTGCTGGAACAAGGTGCAAGATCTCAAGCTTGTGCGCTGAAACCAGGTGCAAGATCTCAAGCTCGTGTGCTGGAACAAG
>JAOVYW010070940.1:14544-26018 GCA_025775045.1 Hiodon tergisus
GCTGGAACAAGGTGCAAGATCTCAAGCTTGTGCGCTGAAACCAGGTGCAAGATCTCAAGCTCGTGTGCTGGAACAAGGTGCAAGATCTCAAGCTCGTGCGCTGAAACCCGGTGCAAGATCTCAAGCTTGTGCGCTGAAACCAGGTGCAAGATCAGGTGGTTGTGAGCTGTAGTGCAATGTATTGGCTGGCACGTCTCAATTCATCCATCACATTTATTAGTAGATAGAACTTCTCTTTACACAGACACCTTCATCTGCTTCCTCATTAAGACCTTAAAGGTGAATAGCGATCATAAAATTGGTTTCAAACGCAAACCCTTGAAGAGGTATCAGTACATAAAATATTTACTTTAAAAAAAGACTGGTAAAATATTTTTATTTATTACATTAATTTAGCCGTTTTCTGAGAGAAATGGATTCAGTGGTGTTGAAAAGTCTGTAACCTTTTTAAAAAAAAAAAAAAGTCCTTGCTTTTTATGTATTCATAAATAAATAAATTCTTTTCAACATGACACAGTTAAACCAATAAACATTCTCTCACAAAGAAAATCGTTTTCTTTTGTTTTGTAAAAAAAAAACAAAAAACATTGGGAAATAAACAGCTTAAAAAGCTGTCAGTTCAGGGCGATAGAACCATAAGAAAATTGTCTGTACAAAGGCCAAACGCTCAGGAGTGATTCCCTGTGGAGTCCATGCTCGGTTTCTTTTTCTCACTTAAGCGCTTGAAGAAGGAGAAGATGGAAGAGCTCTCCGGCCCCTCCAGCCTGGCCTTCTCCTGGTGCTTGGGGGACTTTACTGGAGGTGGCTTTGCACTGTTGATCCTCTTGAAGATGTTGCCCAGGCGAAGGCTGGTAGAAGGCCCCGAGGCACCGCCATCCTGTTCTGACTCAAGCTGCGCTTTTTGGGGAGGCCTGGCTCCTGCCGCAGCTTCCACTGAACAGTTCTCGTCCTGGATAAGAGGCCGTGTCGCAGGGCTGGCGCGGTTCGTGATGTCCGACGGCTTTCGAGATGGAGTCCGCAGCTTCAGGTTGTCTGGGAGTAGGGGCAATTGCCTTATACTTGGGTTCTGGACATGTGTCATTTTGGAGGGGAGCAGACTGCTATCGACAGACCTCATCTTCCCTGAAGCTCCCAGAAGGGGGTGGGGCGGGGCTGAAATTCTGGGCGACACCCGCGAGTCGCCATCATCGCTCTCTTGCTCGCCAGGGCAGACCGCGGTCGGGGCGGCGAGGGTGTGGCGGCGTTGGAGGCTACTGGGAGTGCCAATGCGAGAGGGAAGAAGGCTAAGGGTGATTTCAGGCACTACCAGGCCCATCGTTTCCACTGTCCGGGGAGGTCTGTCCTTGTAGAGGTGGGGGGAGGTGGGCACTACACCAGGCGACCGCGGAAGATCCAGAGGGTTGTCGCCGGATGACTGGCTCCCCCTACTCTGGTAGCGTAGGACCCTTCGGGACACCTCCCGAAGGTTCTGCACCTCTTCCTCGTTCTCTTCTTCATCCTCCTCCTCCTTCTCCCCCCGCATGACCGAGGTGTGCCTGGATGTGGATGAGCTGTTGTGGCTGGGTAGTTTTGTGCGGCCCTTCTGGTCTAGACTTTTCGGGACCTGCACCTCCTCCTGACCTCCGCCCCCTTTCCTTACCTCTGCATTTCTCAGGACTCTAGGCTCCGCTTTCTGATTTCTTCCTCCCAGCTCATTGGCAGAATCCCACCCGTTTCTGGGTACCTCCTTCACACCGGAACCCCGTTCCAAACTGGTGTTCTCCCTGATGCTGATCTCCGTCATGCTGCTGCTGGTGCTGGCGGAAGTGGGCGAGAGTGTGTTGGCCTTGCGCCGAGAGCCACGATCGGTGGTGAACCTCTGTAGGAATGCCTCCAGGGCCACACCCTCTGTGTCCTTGTCCCTGCTGGAGCAGGTGGCAGTGGACCTGCGCTTGACACTGCTGTGCAGCCCATCACGCTGACGCCTCCTCACCTCCGCTGCTTCCCGATCCCGGTTCTCCTGCAGGAGCCAGTATATTACTACCTTACTTCATACTCTTCTGTTCGCCAGGCAGCCTTATCCAGTCACTATGACTCACATAGAATACAATTTTCCAGTTTCTCCTTTATTTATGCAGAGTAAACTGAAGTGGCTGGTTGGGGTGGGAGATGGACAAGGACGCCGACAGTTAGGCCTACCTGGATGGCGCGTACAAACTTCTCGCAGAAGGAGTGAAAGATGGCACAGCACTCCTCCAGCTTGAACTGGGCAGGGTCCTCACAGAAATACTCTGCCAAAGCCTGGCTTGCCTCCTCGAGGGCCTGCAGAGAAGCCTCCTTCTCAGCCAGCTGCGACTCTGCCCTCTGTGGAGGAGACAGTCATCAGACACACGACACGCCAGCCGGCCAGAAAGACTTGTGTGTTATTCCGACTATCTCTAAAATGCCAGAAAGGAGCAGGCAGGCCACTCCACCCACTTTCAGGAAAGCCTCCGTCTGCGCCTGTAGATCTGGCTGTTGGTTAACAAGGGCTTTGGCTTCCTTCACCTTCTTCATTTCCTTCTGGAAATCAATCTCCACTTCCTGTTTATGGATCCTACGTGGAATTTTTTTTAAATCAATACCAGTCTACATGGAAGTCTGCTCCAAAACAATAACATGCATCTCATACACGCACAAAAATTCTGGTTCTCTTCGGAGGCAATGAGCCAAGAGTTCTAGAATGCAAGAAAGATTCTCTGAAGAACAACATTTTCTTGTTGAAGGGTCACCGATGACAGGTACATATAAACTGTGCACTACTTCTGTGTTTACAAGCGAGTCAAATAAAATGAAATACTCAAATAGGAGCAGACCCATTAAGCAGCTGATCAGCCACACATATTATTCACAACATGATTTAAAGTTCGGTGTGTTTTGTCATAAACCGATCCACTGAATTTTCCCAGTAAAACGAATGCCCTGCAAATAATTTATAAGTAATTAAATAAAAGCAAGAATAAATCAAAATGACCCCCCCCACCCACCCCCAATCTTGGAGAGCTTACATGAATTGTCAGAACAGAGGGAATGATCTCATACCTGGCTGCTGCAGCAATGTGAGGGAGTTGAGCAGGAAAGTCCAACAGAGCAATGTCGATTTTCTGCGCTTGCTGGAAAAAGAGGACAGACATCATGAGTGGAGAAGACGGATGGCGGCTCACCGAATGGAGGAGCGGTCATAACGGGCATGTTCCAGATGATGAGAGCGCTTTACCATCACCACGTAGTGCATCAGGTTCATGCCAGGTTTGTTAGCCTTAGTGTCCACCAGCTTCAGCAGCGAGGTCATTCGGAAGCCAATGGCGGCACCTGCATAGCCACCCTGCGAATACACAGGGAAAATTCACACTGAAACAGGCAGCAGACACCATTCGCTAAAGCCATCTCTTATGGAGAAAAACACATTAACCACATGTGTGAAAGAAAGAGGAGTTAAACTGATGAAATTTTAAAAATATCGTCACATGGACATTGGTCTATGGTTTCCACGGAGACCCGAATAGGACCAAGCCACCACTGCTCTCCATCCTTCCACTCACAGCATTCATGTAGTTCCCAGTCTGCAGCACCAGGCGAATGATGGAGTGCAGGTCATCACAGCCCAGCAACTCTGCAGGGAAACAGGAGGGCATAAACCGCCTTGCCCCACTAGCGCAGAGACCCATTCAGTATCCTGTATGTGCAAACACTGTGTGTTGTTTTGTTAATGATTTATAAAGAATGTTTGAAAATGGCTGGAAATTGCTAAAAAGCTTATAAACTCTAAGAGTGTGTGAAAATCAGGTTTCCCTCTCACTTTAACAGGTTTATAACGTTTTTGTGATTTTTAATTCCACTTTTTATTTATTATTTTCCACCATTTTCATTTGGCGCAAATGTCAATCACTGAGCGCTGTGTAGGAAAAGCGAATAGGCGTCAACATAATCAACCAGCTGCCAGGTTACCATCATAAAGCACACACACACAATGTGCAACTTACACTTTACAACTTACACTGTCAGTTAACTGTACACAGATAGTTAACTGACACCAAGCCAGATTGGCCAGAGTGGATGCAGCCCCACCATCAAATCAAGCAGCTAAGCAAATCTTTCAGAGGGGAGTGTGGACTGCAATTTCTCATACCTTGGGCTGCAGCGGTCATGGTGCTGATGGACTGCTTCAGCTCATCCATGAGGGGGAAGAATTCCTCCTGCAGGACTAAACTCTGGAGTCGCTCTTCGTAACTGGAGGAAAAAAGCAGTAATCAAGAAACCAGCAACTCAGACAGACCTACCTATCTGCAGGCGTCTCGCTCACCCACCTGGGCACCTTCACCAACAGCACCATGAACAGGTCCACCTCGGACAGCAAGGCCGTGTCCCCTTGAAAGGCGAGCAGGTTTTTCACCTGGAACAAAACCACGAGATTTATAGGTGCCGCTCCATCTCAGTGGTTTTTCATTACCCAATTTCATTGGCTAATCGAAAAGGGACGGACCTCCTCCTTCTCAGGCAGCAGCTTGCACAACTCTCTCAGTTTCCCTGACCCAAACCCCGTCCGGTCGCCCTGGCTGATGTTCTCCACCATCTCTCTCACCGGCCTGTAGGGAGCAGGGGAGCCGCTAGTTATCAAGGTGTGTGTTTTTATACAAATTCAAACTGCCAATCATTTTTCTCCCAAATTGTGCTGATGCATCTCGTCTCGTTGCCAGAGCTCCAACCACAAGACACAGGGTTGGGAGGGTGTGGAAGTATGATGGGGTTTCTCCAATCCTAGTCACCTTTCAGCAATCTGTCTTTTTTAAACACGCCAGTATATACAGCCTCAAGGAACTAAGAGACTTCAAGTGCCCAGCTAGCCAATAGGAGACTCTTGTTAGGTTTAAGCCACCCGAGCACCACCCCTGTGCACCCCCGTTCGCAATTTGCAATTACATTAACTGGATTCAAACCAGTGAACTCCAGCTCATAGGGCTCAGTCTGCACAGAGGCAAGTGCCTTTACCGGCTGAGACACTCAGGACATTTTCCATGAACTGCATTCATTGAAAATTAACACTTGGTGAATTTTTGCTAAAAAAGGATTGGCAAGCAACATTGCTTTGAATCTCCACAGCTAAACCTGGGAAAATTTATATTGAGCAGCAAAAAAAACAAATTTTATAAACACATATGCAACAGTATACCACACACGGTTTAACACTTAGTAGCATGCATTTTATTGTATATTAATTTGCCTCCCTTGGTGACAGCTACTCCTACAGGCTTTCTGGGCTAGCAGTGCTGTCGAGAGGGAAGTATCTTTCCTCCAATCAGAAACTCGCATCTGGAGATCCAGCAGAATGTAAAAGAGACAGTGGCTCGAAGGCGACTAGGATTGGAGGAGAACAGACATACTTCCTTTACCCTTCCTGGGCTGGCAGGTTTTGTTACGGCGATGCATTAGCACACCTGACAATACTATATGCAAAAATAATTTAAGTTAAAATTTTACCATTGTTGAACCAAAAAAGGCTAAATGTAAACATATGTACCACCAGAAGCAAAATGCTATTTAGCACCAATGTCATAACTTAGCTTTCCTAGCAGTATGCATTAAATCACAGAAAAATATACGAGTTCATATAGCGATTGCGGATGATTACCCCCCCCAACAGTCCACTTTAAACATGAAAGCCATGTGCAGTCAATAAAAGACCAGATAACTTCAAAGAAACAACGGAAGTCTGGTGGTAGAGGGCAGGGACAAATATACATTTATTTATTTAAAAAAAACAAAAAATAAAAACCAACAATTACATTATTCTATTCTAGGACAGTGGCCAGTGCTTTCTGTTTAAATATTTTAACATTTAAATAAAAACCTGATTAAAACTGGCCCCTATCTATTAGACCGAGGATCAATGTATTGATTGGTTAACATCAGAGCAGAACATTATGATCTAGTCTAGATGTCAACAATTCTGGCAAACAGCAGCATAATTTCTCTTACACTTCACTTTTGCTGTTCATTGCAGACTAGGCGACTCATTTGTGACACGTATAGTAGATATAATTTCCCAGGAAGTTTAAAAAAAATAAAGCGATTAAGCTACGACATCAGAGATCTAAAAATGTTATCTTTGGTGGATAAAGTATGTTGGTCAAAGTAAGAGTTTGCTGAACACATACATAAATCACATTTTATTTGTTAAAGCACTTTTTTTCCATTTCCCAAAGGGAAATATAATTTTTTTTTGAATTTCAGAATTATTGCTAAATATTTGTCCACCCCAGATTCAGTGGAGAGGGTTCCTAGAAACCGTATTCAGAAAGTGGATAACATGACGAAACAAAATACTAATTATGATTAATGACATACAACTAAATAATTAATGGAAAGTGGGCAAATGCATTAAAAGTCTTAAAATTTGTGAGAAGATGAAACAAGGTAAAACATATTATTAAACGTTTATAATTCCCCGTTTCCACACAGGGTGCTGACCAGGTGAAGCTACAAAATGAAAACCCTGCAGCTGTCATCCAATTGAAAAACTTCAGATAAAAAAACAGGTCAACCCAGACCAGAAAAGGTAGCCGCTCCAAGCCCTGCGTTGGGACAGGAAATTGAGTCACCAGGCATGCCCGATCACTCATCCCCCAAATGTCCTGACGCAGCTTCGCCCTGTCGCCCGCACCCTCAGTCGACTGTGGCGAGGGAATAAAAACAGTACAGAGACGTGCTCCTTCCTGCTGCGGACTCCCACGCCCAGGGAAAACTGTGCGCTATGTTAGAGGCGAGAGTGCAAAACACCAACCAGAGACTATCTCTTTTGCGGCAGAAACCTGAGTAAACCAAACAGCATGCTTCGCTTGCCAGGGTGGGGACGGAGGCTTAAGGGAGGAGAGGAGGAGTGGCCCGGGGGACGGAGCCCAGCAGCATGTTGGGTCATGTTATTCGGTCGGCGGGAATATGAAAAGCAGTAACGGCCTAAAACATCGCTCACCGTTTAAACTGCTTCAGGAAGATCCCGATGTTCATACTCTTCTTGGAGCCCAGGATGGAGACCTGACGCAATGTTCAATGGTCACAATGTTAAATTACATATAGGGTTTGACCCACACATCAAACATTGCCCTCTGCAAAAAGAATACACACCAATTTTATCTCACAGGGTTATTGCACCAAAGTTTTCATCAAAACAACTGACATCAAAAAATATAAGATGCAAGTCAGAAGACACACGTACATGGGGATAAAGTGTATGATAACCAAACAAGTTAGGTTTCATTCTTCATTAAACAATGACCCAAAATGTTTAAACAATATTTGAATAGCCTTGTGGTAATCTGAACAGTAACAATGAACTAAAAAAATCTGGAAACACATACAATGTGTGTTATGAGTGCCTTTATACTAAAGTTCAAATGACTTGGCAATTATTTTGACCGTCCATGACAACATTATGACCTAAGCTTTAACGATAAAATACGGTTTAATAACCAGAAAATGCCTTCCAGTTGTCTACCAAGGTTTATTCAAAACAGACAAAATAGCCTACAGCTCTAGAAGTTTTGGGAGATGTTATTCAATTATTTTTGTTTTTTAATGAAAGATAGATACTCTGCAACAGGCTGGATATTGGGCTTGCCTCATCAACACCACACTCTTACCAAACTCAGTTCCCCATGCGTCACCGTCTAGGCTCATACCGTGGAAAAGCCTACTGCTTTCCAAACATTAAACATTCCCAGAAACCAAAAATCTTTCAGCTGGGGCAGTCCACTGGGTGTGGCTCGTCAGACATACATGGAAACCGCCAAGCGAACATGTTGAGCGCCCGCCTTCCCACGGACGAGCCCTTTATTTGCATTTAACACACACCAGGTAACAGAAGACGCAAAAGCAAGGATTCTGAATAATTTTACAGGGGCTTTAAACACGGCCTGGACCAACTTCTCCATAAATATATTCCTGAGAAAGTTGCAGAAACATTGACGCGTTTTCCAGACATGATCCGACGTGCTGTGCCAGGCCTGGGGATACATACAGGAATGTCACTCGGCAGTACAGAACAGCAAAGCAGTGTGCCTCCATAGAGATGAGAAATTATTTGCATATTCATTAGGTTACCTCACAACGTTTGCACAACCATGAGCTGCACAAACCTCGAACCTGTGGACGAGAGACCTGGATGGACCATTGGCCAGGCAATGTCTCTCCCGCTGGGTCAGCATATGCACAAGACGTTCTCAGCTCTACCCTCAAAACATGCTGGCAAGCCTTTTTGTATGCACAGCGGATGCCCCTCAATGCAAGCCTGCTATGAGGTGGACGGCTATGGGTAAAACGTGTTTGCACGATGCAGCACCGGCCGAGAGACTCATTGAGTTAACTACTCACCGCTTCGGTTCCCTGGGGCACAAGCGACACCCCTCGCATGCTCTTGCGATTGGCGATGCCCTCCTGTGATCGGACTTGCTCTTTACGGCTGAACAGCTCCTCCATGCCCTTGGTGTCTAGCTGAAAGGCCTCCAGCGGCTTCTGCACAGTCCAGATGTTACGCTTCCCCAGCACACTCTGGCGGGGGATGGCGTCCCAGTTGAAGTTGCGCATCACGGAGCGACGCTGGGCATTGCGGGAGAAGGGGGTGCCATTGCCAGGGGCTGGAGGTGGTGGTGGTGGTGGTGGTGGTGGTGGTGGTGGAGGAGGTGGAGGTGGAGGTGGTGGAGGTGGTGGAGGTGGTGGTGGAGGAGGAGGAGCAGCCACCAGGAAAGGGGGAGGCACAGAAATGAGGGATTGAGTCCCGTTTGAGTCATGTGGGCCGAGAGGAGAGGCAGGGCGAAGGGCGACTACAGCCACGTCGCCATCCATTGGCTTTTGCACGGACGTCCAGTGGACAGGGCGATCCAAACAGACCGGGGGTGATCCAAACAGATGGACAGGGGGTTAGGTGCACAGAGAGATGTAGCAGATCCCTGGCTAGCTTTGCTCGTCAGAACAGCAGCCCAAAATCCGTATGAATGAAGGGGGTTAAAAAAATAGAAGGAAAAGGACTGTTTTTCAATCTTGTGCGGCCAAGGTCTACAATGTTAACCTTTTGCCTTTATCTTCTTTTTCAGAAAGGTTCCTGGGGAGAAAAGCAAACAAATAATAAAATAAGCTCAACTGTGCTATGACAGCCTTGTCTCTCACAGCATTCACTGGTAAAGGGCCAGCAAACGTCAGCTTCTTGGAGTCATCCAGGATACAGTGCAATACCTGCAGTGGCCACAAGACTTACTCCGAAGCGTTGTCTCACAGTCACGCAAACAAGTTTCATGAAGCGACAATTTACTGGGATAAATAAGTTCTGAATGTTCACATTTCACTGAAAAGTTCCCATCTACCGGTTCAGTTGTTTAACATATCTGACCGAGCCGTATATTCGCTGTAAAAACAAAATATATTCAGGAAACCCTACAAAGGAAATTATTACCACAAGCCACACAAGACCAAATCGGCAATCCAGCTGCCAGTAACACAATATTACGATTCAGTTCCTATAAAGACCTTCTGTATCTATGTGGTGCATAAATCTGGTCACCCACTAACACCACACTGATGTCCCGGCACTAGCGCCTTTTTAAAAATCACTGTTATTGCTCCACCGGGTAGGCTAGTGAAGATACGTCCTGAAAATCCAATTGATAATATGACCAGCAACAGGCTGTTCAATGCGTTGCTCCCATAACGAACAATTCTAGATAGACCTAAAAATCAATAGCAAAATGTTTAACTTTTACACTCAAGATTAGACAAGCTGACCAACTTCTGACAATCAACATTCCACGTAGTTATTCCTTTGAGCATTTACCGGAGCGTATTTTCATTTGATAACATTTGTCAAGTGACGATACGGAGATTAGACAGCGGAGTAGAACTTTTTTTTAACTTCATATTAACTGAACAAAAGGTTCACCAGCGTTTCAACAAAAGGTTGGTCAAAGTTTATAGTTTGCGACGACTTGTGGCCAGAGAGTTTTATTTAGGATAGTCAGACATTACTTACATAAGGTAACATTACTTTCGGTGAACGCTCAAGACAAAAAGCCAATACTCAAGGAAGTATCTCTATTAAACCTATGCGAAATGCCAGTTATGCAATATTTTTTTTTTTTTTTTAGGTTTTAAAGGAATTTTTCACTCACCGGATGTATGACCACACTGTAATTGATAAAAACGAATAATAAATATTTTCGGCAAAACAAGTATCACTTATTTCCATCCGACGTTGTCGTCGTTTAGACCCTCCAACCTCCACACTGCAGTCCAGATATGTAGCGAGCTGCGTGCTCACCTGTGCTCGAGGCACACGCCCACAGCTAAACTCACTTCCTGTGGGTGAGACGTCTTTGCAATGCGGGCAAAATTGTGACAGTTCCGTCGTAAAAACCAACAACTAAACCCTGGCACGTCATTCAACACGCTAAAAGCACAACAATTAAGTTATGCTACTATTCTTAGTCGGAACATGTAGTCAAAACTATATGAACAAGCTTATCCAATAAACAAAATATATTTTTCATTGAATATTTCCGCAATCATGTCCATTTTCCTTGCATATATTCAACGATCCATCGGTTCATGCAGATGCAGTATTCAATTCAGTAGTGGAAGCTTTTGTCGGTGTTTATTTTCACGTAGAGACACCACAGTGTGGTCAAAAGTGGTATTGCAAGAATAGAGGTGATGGAAGCTAAATTGGGACTAATCCTAAATTGAACACAATTGATATGTTTTTATCATATATCAGAAATCACACACCGACCAAAAATATTTATTTATTTTCCTTTTAATGTAATCACATTCTTGTGTTTCAAAAATTTTGAGCCAACGTTCCCATAAACTAGTAAAACTCAGTTATCAATGTGGACAAAATTATATACTATAGTTACTCGAACACTAAAATATCTAACAATATCTCATGTAAACCCTCCTAGTCATCTAACATTCTACCGAACATTGATTTACAATCTACTGCATAGATTAAAAAAAAAAAAAAAAAAACCTTGTTTTTTGGTTTTCCTTTTAAACAAGGGTAAATATTAGTTCACTGTTTACCAAAAAATATTTTTTGTCCACAACCTCGCTACTGGTGGAAATGACAACTATAGTTTAACTGGAATTGCTAAAGCACTCCGGGGGCACGAAAAGGTTCACGCGGGTGTTCAGCGATCTCAGCGAGCGAAGAACTGTGCATAAATCAAACAAGCGTTTTAAACTAAATTTCCCACCAGTTATCTATCTCGCTAAATGTTGACAGAAATATTACTGATCTCATGTTCACCGATTTCCAACGATTACGGAATGAAAATACCGATACTCTTCATTAAGAGAACAATCGCTCCATACTTCACAGCTAAAGTCCCTGTTTATAATCTTATGCTTCTCCACATGTAAAAAACACATATATAGTGGCCAGGCATGGAAATGCCCCAAATGTCACTGTC
>JAOVYW010070940.1:33079-43532 GCA_025775045.1 Hiodon tergisus
CATACATACATACATACATACATACATACATACATACATACACTGTTTTATTTATTTATTTATTTTTTATTACCCCTACTGAGAATCCTTCTCTCCTCTTGAGCTCTTCTGGCTCTTAAAAGGGCTTGAGATTGTTACCATCAGTGGAACCACACTCAGGTGCACAACAATGTCCAATTCAAGGGAAATTAGAGCCCTCCCTCTCGGCATTGCAACCCGTCATTATCCTTCTGGGGAGAGTGTGGCTGCCAGCTGCATGCCACAAGATGATTAACAGACCTAGCATTCACAGACAACCTGAGGCACAATCAATTAGCCAACACTCATTTATACACTCCCTTCATCACTGACTGTCCTCTCTGATCCTCCTAATGAAACGTCTGTACCATGAATAGGACAGCGCAGGTACCTGTGAATGAGACCAGAGAAGCTCCTTAGCAGCATGAGTGCGCCTGGCGCGTCTCTGTAAAGCGAGCGTGCCCGGGCACGTCTCTGTAAAACAAGCACGGCCTGCATGGGTCTATAAATCGAGCACGCCCTGCATGGGTCTATAAATCGAGCACGCCCTGCATGGGTCTGCAAAACAAGCACGCCCTGCATGGGTCTATAAATCGAGCACGCCCTGCATGGGTCTGTAAAACAAGCACGCCCTGCATGGGTCTATAAATCGAGCACGCCCTGCATGGGTCTATAAATCGAGCACGCCCTGCATGGGTCTGTAAAACAAGCACGGCCTGCATGGGTCTATAAATCGAGCACGCCCTGCATGGGTCTATAAATCGAGCACGCCCTGCATGGGTCTATAAATCGAGCACGCCCTGCATGAGGACTGTCTTTAGAAACAAAACTAAATGTAGTTTACATCCAAATAATGCAAAAGAATGGGAACAAATGACATGTTCAGTCATTTGTTACCATTCTTTGGAGCAGGGGAAGTCGCTTGACCAACAGACCGGAAAATCTACTGGACATTGCCGACCGAGTGCAATCCAGTCCGGGCAGACACCATTAACAATGCAGATGGATTTAGAAACATAAACATAAAAAGATCAAAAATATTCCAGCAGATACAACCACAGGCGCCAAAAGGTCTTAATGTCCTTGGATGTTTACCCTTCTTAATCACAAAGCCAAGTTATTTTCAAATCTGCAAACAGCACAAAGAAGTAGGACAATAAAATGAGCACAAATTTACAGATACCATCCTTTTTGCCACTTTTCATTGTGGTCCGGAGAGAGAGCCCCCCCGTAACCTGGTTTCCAAAGCAATTAAGAAAGGTAATCTGAAATCTTATCGGACCATCAATGCATTCCAATGTTGGAAATTGCAATTTTTACTAAAAGTAAATGTATTTTGCATTACCTGTGATGGAGCTGGTGGGGATGATGGCATCGGCAGTGCCTCCATAGCCCCCGGATACAATGTTGGTCTCGTTGAGGTTGGGCCCAGACACCATCACCTGCTGCAGGTCCTGAGTGAGAGGGCGGGGCGGAGAGTTGGCTGTTACGCCATGCAAAGGAGCATGGATCTAAAGACGGCTCACTAATCCCCTCCAAAGCCTTCCAAGGCATTTCCGAACAAGCCTAGGCCAAAAGCAGTCTCGGTTTCTTCCTTACATGATATTCAGGGCTCCCATCTAGCTTTATTTACTAAAGGGTGAAGGGTGAATAATGTACCTAAAATTCATATTATTGACTAGTATTCTGGTGACTTTTAGGTCAAAGAGATAAAACCATGTTTTACAGCCATTAACACCCAAACACCATAATTTACCTCTAAATGCATTTTGTGGTGGATCTACGGGGATTGTTTAGACACAGAGATCCTTTAATAGTTAACCCATAGGAAAATTAAGACGGCAGCAATTGCGAAGGTTTGAACTCTCAACTCTACCAGAAAAACAGGAAACAGTAGAGACGTGAAGACAGAAACAGACATTAAAGGTGGTTAATGTAGTGACCCTTTATCTGAATAATTATTTCCATGGCAGGATTTAGGATCCACATTCCCCTGGGTAAAAATGGAAGCATTTTTACTTTTATCTTCTGAAGGACAAAAGACCGTTTGTTGCGTCAGACAGATCTGTTAGGCAGCTGTCACAGTGAAGAACGGGCACACCCATTCACAGCCAGGCAGCCATCCCAATACAGGCACACACAACAAGATGAGCCAACCCAAAACAGCACTGCCCCACTCCTCATCAGACCTATGGCAATAATAGAAATTTGCTTCCAAGGGTTTTTTGTGTATTGGTTTGGTGTTTATTTGCAATGCGTTGTGTAAACTACTCTCTCTCACAGGCACAAAAAAATCACACACACAAACACACACACAGTCAATAATAAATAACAATAATAAAGAATCAGTCAGTCTAAATGCAAGCTAATAGACCAACAGGCACACTCAGGGGGCCCATAGGGTTTGTGGGGTTGCTACGTCCATGGTCCCTGGCTGTAGCGCCAAATCTCGAGCTACCATTGCCCCTACTTACTGGTTTAAACTTTAAAAGGAACCAGGATAAAATGAGAAATTAAGCAAGATTAACATGCAGAGAGACAGAAAAGGCCCCAAATCATAAATACAAGAGAAGATAAGTAAGAACAGTTCTTACATCATAATGTAGGTCACCAGAATAGCGGTTCAGCACAGATGTGATGTCATCACAGACGGAGATTTACATAAATTTAATATGAAACGGCTCTGGTGTCCCGGGCCAACTTATGGGCATCGGATGAGAGATGAAACTAAATGCATAAAATCGCTGTAACATTCCAAGGAACGCCATGTGCCAGAAGGGATTTAGCAAATTTGTATGGCTTTTCACTAAATCTGGGATCTCGGATCGCTGTTTTGTCACCATCTGCTAGAATACGATTCATTGCAAGTGACACACAAAAGGACAAGAAACTGAAATGTCACAGATATCAGCTCCCAGTCTGAGAAGCCGCAGCTGCATCCTTCCCCATTCACGGCCCTATGGTTCAGCACTATCTCCAGTCCGCATGTGGCTGATTTTTGCTCACCACCACGCCAGCCAATGTCTTTGATTTTTTCCTGACACAAGGTGTGACTGGACAGACGGTCTGAGCAATTGGACAGACTTCAGAATAAGGCAGGCCCAGCAATTGGTCAGGCCCAGTGATTCGTCCACTCCGGCGAATGGGCGGGTCCAGCGATTCGTCCGCTCCGGCGAATGGGCGGGTCCAGTGATTCAGGGTCCACTCCTCAGATTGCAAGGTAGAAGCACAGCAGCGGCTGGAAGTCTGGCCAGCCTACAGCCACCCAGCGTTGGATACAAGGCACCTCCAAATCAGTGGCATATCATCAGTGGTCTTCATCATTTAGACAGTGGTCCAGCCAACCATCTCTGTCATGAGGAGAGCGGTCCAGCTAACCGCCTTCATCATGTAAACAGCGGTCCAGTCAACCGTCTCTGTCATGAGGAGAGCGGTCCAGCTAACCGCCTTCATCATGTGAACAGCAGTCCAGCTAACCGTCTCTGTCATGTGGACAGTGGTCCAGCTAAGCGTCTCTGTCATGTGGACAGTGGTCCAGCCAACCGTCTCTGTCATGTGGACAGTGGTCCAGCCAATCGCCTTCATCATGTGAACAGCGGTCCAGCTAACCGTCTCTGGGATTGGATGTTCCCTTCCTCGGCACAAATCGTCTTGCCTCTGGGCTTGTGCACGCTCTCCTCCAATTTTTCAATCTCTCCTCCGTTGCCACTGTCTGTGCAAGAATCCGGAGTCATTCTGGGCGCCCTCCAATCGTCTTGTCTGACCGTAACCATAGCAACCCCCCTGTCCTATTAGTCCAGCTTACATGGTCCTGCCCGTGGAGATCAGCAGGATCCGAACTTTCCTGTGCTGTAGTAAGCCTCATTAAAGCTAAAAATTCCTGGACATTTAAATTCAAGTAAAAGGAGTAGAAAAACACTGAAATTGACACAGCTAGTATTGGGAATCGCCTGTTTCACATAATCCGATAAAAGGAAAGTTAAACACACAAATAATCTACGAATAATAAAAGCTCCTCTTTAGGTTATTTTCCTCCTCGTTTGTTTTTCATTCAACAAACCAGGGTTGGGGTGTGCAGAGAGAGAATAGTGCAAGCATGGCTTACCTGTTCAAGGCCATCGTCCTCAGGCAAGCCCCCTTTTTCCCCATTGCTGGTGATAGGGATCTCCATAGTGGCTGCTTTGCTTAGGATGCTATCAGCCATGTTGGCACCCTGCATGGTTAGCAAGTGAGAGACCTGTAGTCAGGAGGTAGTACGTTCCGGTTCATAGGATCATATATATTATATATATATCACTTTAACTTTAAAAAGGCTGAAGCAACACGTGCATTTGTTTTTTGTTTTTTTTAAATGTCCACACCACCATAACAACTTGTACAGTATTGTGCAAAAGTCTTAGGCACATGAAAAAAAAAAAATCTGTAAAGCAAAGATGCTTTCAAAAATTATGAAATGGAAAGTTTAAAAAATTGCTCTTTTCTACTGACACACTAACTCAGCAGACAAAAAAAAAGACCCCATCAAAAGAATACATTCATGTACAGAAGCTAGAGTGCCAAAGACTTTCGCACGGTACTGTATGGTTAGTGTTGAAGCCAAACCACATCCCCACACAGAGCGCTTAACTTTTGAGCATATCCATCCCTTAAACAACCCAGCCTGCACAGCAATATCCACAACATGAAAATAGTGAGCAATATTCCGTTTAGCAAAATGGAAGATCCTGGACCACAAATGGTGAAGACTACCCAGCCGGAAAATCCAGCTTGGCCAGCTCAAGCTGGTAACCAGCTCGGCATATGTTTCGGAACATGGTAGCTGGTAACTGGTAGCTAGCTGAACGAAAAACTCATGACAAGTTCAACCAATTTATAACCACCTTGACCAGCTGTAAATCCCAAACTATTTAAGACGAATTTTCCATCAGGGTAGCCTTCACAAAAAATTCTCCTTCAGGTGCTTAAAACAATTGCATAACGAATTGTCAACTAGAGGATGCTTTTGACTGGTAGGTTACTAGGGAAATAACTGATCCTAGCAACTGGAGCACACGCAAGCAATCGATGCTATATTGTCAATTCCAGAACCACATCTCTATTTCTCATGTGATCATATGAACAGAAAATTATAATTTAGCAGTAACGAAGTAAAGGGGAAATTATAAACGTACATTGCTGACTGTAATTGGAAGTTGTACAAGGTGGATTAAAGACTGATTTAGAACTACCTCGCAACACGTTTACGAACTGTACTGGAGATTTTAATCCCACCGACAGTTTATCATTCTGCACTTGCAAGCGTTCAGGTGTGTGGCCCACACGTAATTTCACTCTCTCCGCACCTGCAACTAACTGGCTACATAGTTACGGCGACATCATATATTCAGTCAACTTCAATATGATAGATCTGTATTTAAACCACGATAGCTCTGGTCAACAAGACGGATATAGACACATTTTACGGGCTAAACTTACCTATGTTTGGATTTTATTCCGCCTCGTTAGATAGCTTGTGTACTCTTGGTTTTTACTATACGTTTTCAAACCAAGAGGATTTTTGCACGAGATTAGAGCGTTATCTTATTTTCCTTTCTTATTTCCGTGGCTAACATCACCCTCTCCTCCTCTTGCTAGTATCATTTCAGCCAGTCCTTACGATTGGCTGAACAGCTGCAGCCACAGCGATCGAGTTCCGAAGTCGCAGATGTGAGGGAGGAGCGTTTGATTGACGCTGCTTGAAAGTACCACATTGCAATCGAGACCGAATATAACGCTTAAATTAAAATGTAAAAAGTTTTACTTTAATTTTCTGTGTGCTTTAAAAAAAAATATAGTAGGAATGTTCTTTTATTTAAATACGTTTATACACATTACATTTTTATTTAACACGCGTTCTATTCTATTCGTTCTGAATTATCCTCACTCCACTCTCAAATTTACCTGGCAAACCATGCCTTTCACTGATGAATTATATTAATGACAAACACTGTTGTATTCACATACGGCCAAATGGTGTCAGTATAACTCAGGGGAAGCTCGGGAGGCAGATGCAAGTGAACGGGCTAAAGCCAGGCACATGGAGATAAGTCGGAATAACCGACAATTGAACGGGAGGAATGCCAGACGTTTTAAGTTAGCATATCTGGGTGAAGAATTGGGAGGGTGACCTTTACTATTTTCATAAATTTTTCAATTTATTAGCGGTTCGATGAAATGGAAACCCTTGAATTCTGACAGTAGTTTTTCAGCCGCAGAACACCGAGGTCATAGTCGACGTTGACAGAATCGAGCGCAAGCAGTATTCACTTTTCTCGCCAAGAAGAGGGGAGCAGTCCTCTGCGCGTAAGCAGTTGTGTCGATGGTTGCTAGGGTACATGGCCTGCGTTGGAAAGCGCTATGGAAGCAAGCGGCCTTCCTCCTTCACTAGGAGAATAAATCCAGGTAACAAACGCTGGACAAGCATCACTAAGACCTTGCAATAATGTAAATCGTTCACTGTGAGGCGCCATCGGCCTCAGCCATAAATTAGAAATTCATATAGGCTACATGGAGAATCTCGCGATTTAGAACCTGTTCGGAATAACTCAAGTAGCGCTTCAAAATACATATTTAGGTTTTCGTTTTAAGTTGGGAATAAATAGTAAACAATTAAAGAATCTCACATTATAACTTAAATAATTTTACATGATATATAAACCATATATTATTTAGGCTATAATAAAGAAAAGTCTGAGAGACTGATAGCAACGCATATTACTAAATGTCCGCTTATGTAAGCAACACAGGGCAATATCCAAATAACTGCCCTTGACAATGCTGGATCTGAAAAGGCTAGACGCTTACCTAAAAAAAATCTGCTTCAGTAACTCAATTCAGTTGTAACAGTGGACACAAGGACGCATTTGTGCCGTGTTTATTTTTTATTTTTTTAGTATAACCAGGTTGCATCCCATCATCTCCCCATTATTGAGAGAGCAGAGTCAGTTTGCTGAAAGCATAAGTTATGGGCAGCCTCTGACGGTAGCAGTGTCCCCTGTACCCCCCAATGTTGAAGTGAAACCTAAGCCCATGTTTGCTGTTGTCTACATATGTAATTAATGTTTGAATAATTGTATTTTAGTAATGTTCACAAGGGTTGTTGTCTCAGCAATGGGTGTGTTTTGGTTGTAGTGCAGTAAAAAATGGATGAATAGACCTACGTTTTTACTACAGTTATAGAGAATGAAAGACATAACATAATTTTACCCTTGACCTCCACATTATCTACGGACCTCACACCATCCGCTGTGCCTTCAGTTAAAACTTTACAACCAGTTGTTTTTCTCCATTGGAGCATGAACGGTCACGCTGCATTGGGTATGAAGATAGCAAACACAGGTGGTCAGGGTTGGAAGCCTCACTCAGCATTCCAGTCATGAAAACGTCAGGTCATGCAAGTGGTGGATCAGGTGTTACCAAACAAACATAACATGCACTGTGGAACTCTCTGGAAAATATTAAACTCCCCAGATTTAGATAGTAAACATTAAGGCACCAATTACACCCTCAGATGTAACAGCTGATGTTTTCGGCCTACCCCTGGTCACAAAGCCGTTTCTAGTCCGGAGGAGAGCGTGAGACTTCTGCCTTCTCACAGCCCACCCCAATAATTTAATAAATGCTGCCTCTTGTTTTTAGTGGTCATTAAGTGTGCTTCCAGATGTTGGCTGCGTACGGCATTTCACGCAGCCTGTGTACGGCATTTCACGCAGCCTGCGTACGGCATTTCAAGCAGCTCTCTTGAGTTTTTTTTCTACACCCATCAGAGAGCTTCAGAACACGGAAAATAGCAAGGCAACACACCTCGTTCGAAATGTCTTCGCTACCATGTCATTATTCCCAAGGGTTAAAATTACAAACACCGCTTCGTGTTTAAATTGTGCCACATGTGCGCCTGATCATTTCACAGTTTCTTTATTTCGTAATCAAACATTACAGAAAAGCTGTCTTAACTTTAATCAAAGTGCATACAATTTATCATAATTTCGACAAATGTTACGCTTAACATCATGCAATTAAACCTGGTGACTTTTCTATTTGTATGATAATAAAAAATAATTAGTCATGCGATAAATCATAAGCAATGCAGCCCCCCCCCCCCTCTGTTGTCGTCACGTTCCCCAAAGTACAAAAAAAACAAGTCACTATCTCATTGAGTGGAAATAATTTTTATTGTCGTTTTCGTAACTGTCCTGGGGGGACAAACTGAATGACAAATAACAGAAAATGCGAAGATTTTCGTTTTATCTTGTTTGTGTGACTATGTAAAAAGGAGCGCCCATTTAGAAGTCATTGTAACAAATTGTTCGAACGGAAAACTATGTAGGACAGTCTGCTAGTGCTGCTCTCTCATACCATACAACGTAGACTAATTATTTACGTTTCCTTATCAAGCACCACATGGTTCTGTTATCGTTATTGTACAGTTATTTACTTTCTGCAACTGTTCTTTCTTTAACTTACTGAAGTGGGCTGAAATAGGCTGCCAATTCTAAAACATAACATTTTACAATGTTGTTACCTTGCGGCATTGTTAGACTGTAGCCTCTCTCTCACCAAACCTATGAAAAACACCATAATTACAGAGTGCAAGGTACATTTAGGCTGTTTTTCTCCAGACAGAACTTTGTTTTTCAGTCTTAATTCTTTTCGCCGTTATTGAATGGCCCAGCAGATGGGTCCGTGGAGTGCAGGCCAGGGACTGTTGTGAAAAATCTTACCCAGCTGGGTATAAGATGTGGGTGCTGCTGCCGAAAAGGCACCCACCGAGTGCTCCTAATCACTCGCGCATTCCTGTGTACAGCGTTTTCGTTCTCACACACGAGCGGGTGGCCACTGGACGGTCGTATACCCAGGCTCCAAAGCCGCGTTGCGGGGGGTTTCATGCCTCCAGTGACCTGGTTTCCTCGTTGACAGTTTCTACTTTCTGATTACCGCAGTGGTATGGAAACCACATACATAACCCACACCGAATAGGGCTGCTACATTTGTTTAAGCCCAGGCAATGTGTTTTAGGGCTTTCCAGAGTAGAAAGTGGGATTTAACCAAGATGAAAAAGTCCTCAAATCACTGGATCAATCCACCGGGAACAATTTCATCCGCTGTCTAGAATCAATTAGTTATGACTAATATAACCAGTACAGGACAATGTTCTAAATTATAAGACATTGTTAATGCCCTTTCATTATTACACTGTTGACGCGGGCCTACAGTTCGACATTATGTTCCGGTATGTTATCTTCCATTGTTGCAACATTATATATATATATTTAACTTTTCGGAGGATCCTCCATTGTTTTAAGAGATAAATACGAAACAGCAAAAGCATTCTCAAGACGTTGGCAGTACGCTGCAGTGGCCACAGCTGCACCAGGAGTTATCCCGTAAAATATCTGCCATGGAGATATCGATACTTACTATCGATACTTCTTAGCAGAAAAACAGCGATATGTACGGCTTCTGTCCTCAGTTAAATATTTCGGCTCAAATTGAAAGGGTAGAAATTCCTGCCATTGTAAATGGTTCGGGTCGTGAAGAAACGCGCTGTATCTGCCCAGTAACGAAAACTTCTGGCATGGTTTTTCAATCCCATTGTTTTTAGCAGGACCTTTAAAAATGTTGGATCCAGACAGCAGGATGTCATAAAACACTTAAATAACCCACAACAAGCAAAATTAATAATAGTAATACATATATATTTAAATTTTAGGATAAATGAACATGGACCATGAATGAAAGGATCCCCTTTTAAAATAAAAAAGCCCAGACTTTACTATGAAAACCAGAAAACCACAAAATCCCGACAGAGAAAGATTAGATTCGATATTATAATTTTTTTTAAATTGAAATCAAATGCATTTATTTTTCAAACTGATAAAAAATTCATATAAAATATTTGTTGTTGTGGGATGCAGGACAAACACACCTATTGAGGAAACAATTGCGGGGCATTTGGTCACCATCTAGGACAGTGATATAAGTTAAAACTGTTAATGACACTGTTGCAGACCTACCGTTCTGATCGTTGAATACGTTTTTTGAGTCGTGTTGGATACCAGGGTCGGCCAAATAAATAAGTGTAATCTCAGGACACCAGCTTCCCCTTTCCTCACACAGCATACCGAGATACTTCTGGGCATGATGTAGAGATAGTTCAGCAGGCATGATCTGTTTAATCATTTATGGTTTTCCCCCCCATTTTTATTTTAACAGAATGTGCTATTGTACACAAATAATATTTCCACAAGATATCTATGAAATCCTTGAACATTTGAAATGGAATGGTTTTTGGCCATAGAAAATATTTACACAGTATTTTTAAACTGCTGTTCAGGGTCTCTCTGCACTTAAAAGTTTTTTAAAGAGTAATTTTGTTTTCATTTTAAACCGGTAGACG
>JAOVYW010070940.1:43632-54474 GCA_025775045.1 Hiodon tergisus
AAACTGCTGTTCAGGGTCTCTCTGCACTTAAAAGTTTTTTAAAGAGTAATTTTGTTTTCATTTTAAACCGGTAGACGGACATAATCTTAAATATCTCCATAGTTCAGAAATTTATTAAAAAGTTAATCAGCCGCAGTATTTTAATTACTTCGCCCATAATTAGAACCGTGGATGTCTAAAGCTGGAAGGTATTTTAAAGCACGTGTACATGACCTGGCCCCATTGGGGCTCGAACGCATGTCCACAATCGCTCTACGTGGAACTGATCACAAATAGGAGAAACTAAAGAACCATTTCCCCCGAAGAGCCCTGTTACACAAACTTTCAATCTGGATTCTGTAGCTGATGTGATTTCAGTCGGACCCAGATTTAGGAGAACCACAAAAACCGTTAAATAAATAAATACAACCGAATGGAGAAACCAGAACAGCAGCAATGTTTCTTGACCAAATTCACCTGCGGAAACCGAAGCATGGCAACAATCCATCGTTCTCCTTCGCCACACCCCAACAGAGCAATTTAGTCGTCGTAAATCCTACAAGGGGTTATTTGCTTACCCACCGAAGCGTTTAAGGACTTTTAATATGTGTTTTTTGAGCGCTACTTGTGGTTGAAGGAAGGAAGGTGTAAATCACGACAATGTGTGCAGTGGTAGTTTTATGTGTTTACTTAGCTGTTTGTTTCCCATTTTTACTATTTTTCCGTGATATATTTTTAATTTACAACACTTTCCAAGTCACGCAGGAAAACCTTGTTTGCGTGACGCGGTCCTTGCATGCAGACCTGCACACAAACAAGTCACACATGTGCATAACAAACCGTCGCACGCGCATTCACACGCAAACAGCGGCGCTGCTGAAACTACAACCGTTTAAAGCCCCGAAGATCCGTACATCAGCACTTCAACAGCACGTGTTTTAGTATTGCCAGGTACACCGCTTCTCCCATAATTGTAAAATCCGCATATTCTCTGCGAGAAATGGAATTAATATGCAACCACGTACTCATAATATAGTTTTAACGATTTCTTATTAAAAATCTCTTTGGCTCACCCAATACTTTAATATCAGTTAAAGTTAACGAAGAAAACAGGCTTGGCAGATATGCCATGGGGATTCAAACGTTGGAATACTCCAAGACAAAACAGTGCCGAAATTTTAAAAAGTTCGGCAAGACTGCGTCAAAATAAAGCAGCGCTTTCTTTTGTCATCAATGCTATTTACCTGCACACACATGTATTATGCAGACAGTTTATTTTGATTTGAACAAGCCTATGTTTTTTTAAAATATTAATATTAATTAGTGAATACAGTACCCAAGGTAATTCTGATGTTTACATCGTTTTTTGGCTAGACTATAGTGTAACAAACAGTGATTTGGCTAAATAAAATACGTATATTTCAAAATATTATATAGATATTAAATTTACAGAAAGATAATATAGACAATTTGCATTTAATTATTACGAATCAAGAAACTTACCCTCGTGGAACCCAATCGCTAGGTGTCGCTCTCACAAAACTAACAGAGGTAGACTGCAGATTGCATAGAGAGAAAATTGCGTGCGAAATAAGCAGTGGTCGTTTGGGGGATTATTTTCAAATTAATCTACCTGGTGTGCATTTAATAATTGATGTTGCACTTAGCAAACCGTGACACATCAATTAAAGCAAGAACAACATGCCTTAATTAAAAGAAAATAAAAATTCTAGAGAACGAATTGACTACAATAAGTACAATGTCCTGTCTTCTTTGCATCTTTTCTTTGTTCTTTGCAGTGGTCAGATATTTGGATGGCCTGTGCTGTTGTGACTCTGAGATTACTTAAGTAAATAGCCAGCTGTATATACGGGTGAAGTGTAAACTTGTAAGCTGCCCAGCACTGGAACTTCCTGCCAGCTGAGTTGTTACTTCCTGTCTGAGAAACGTTGTGTCATTACAGGTTCCATTTGTGATACCAGTCGAGTGCTCAGAACCCGTCATGACTGGTCAAACTATACAAGCGGTGTAAGGAAGCCAGCTGGTAAATTACAGTCAATTCGACTCTGATTTAGAAGCAAGCCCTGTAGTATTATTCATAATGAACAAACCATTGAGGATTAATCTCAATATACAAAAGCCATGAATATTAATATAATCTTATCCAAATAAATAAATAAGAATTTGCATAAATTTACCATGAGAAAGTGCACTAGTGTCTTAGTGCAGACTAACTGCTTATCTGGGCATGAGATGGCTTGAGTTCATTTCAATCCCTTGCATCTGGTTTAGTTAAAATACAAAATCAGGCTGACAAAAGATCATACAGTACATGTTTTTATAAAAATATTTTCCAATAATAATGAAACATTATCTCCATGCACCACCACCACCATCAAACCCACCACCCCCCGAAACATGAGCAGCCTACTGATTTAAACATCTAGGTCATTCAAGTGTTAGTTTTTGTTAGTTTAGTTTAAAGTGGTACGCAGGCACAAAAGGTGGAGGAACTGCCAGATAGCGCTGAATTTGTCTTTCTCACGTGGGCTTCCTCTGACGCTAATGTTACGAGTCGCCAGCTGGTTACACCCCGGGAAGACGGGCATATCAGTAGGAAGAGACGGGACATGATGCGGAATGCGCGGGGCCAAGTGGCTTAGAAGACAGGAACAGTCACAGGGTCTGGGGGATAGACATTGTTGAAGACAATGCTCCTGGGAGAATGAAAATACTTTTCTTTTAATGTCTTAATAGCAGACCATATTAAGCTCTGTTGTGAAAAATTGATTTTCATAAAGACCAGCCAAATATCTGGTCTGCGCCGACATCGATTATGCATTCAATCCTTGGAGGAGGTTCAAAAATAATATTGGTCTACACAATAAAGAGAAGAAGATAAACCTCTGCAGTTCCCCCAAAGCAATACGTGGATTGCATATTAATTAATCTCTTTCCTTTTTTGGAGTTTATGGTTCAGAATGACCCTAAAAAAGAAAACGTCACAGTAATTGCAACGTTTGTTTTTAATTACTAAAAGTGTAATACTGACTTCACGAAAATTCATAACGTTGGCTAGATGAATACGTTTGCAATTCAATGTCTCACCTTTCATATTTTTAGAACTATTATTAATGGGAATCACTGTCACCATCGCTTTGGAATAAGGGTGCCTGCTAGGCAAGTAAATAGCTGAGGTTTCAAATAAAGATTCAAGAGAGAAACTTGAGACAGACCCTGTGTTTAGCCAAGCCAGGGTAAACAGTTTTCTTCCTACCAGCGGAGAAAGCCAGCAAATCCTCAGCCTTTCGTGTCAGCAGTTTATAGGATCCCTCATGCACACCGGCTCTATTTTCGTTTCTGGTGTCCAAACGGACAGGAGGAAAGATGCAAATTGACATTGCGTCCAACTGCACAGCTCAACCTTTGGGATGGCCTTGTTCGCAGGTGGACTGGGAGTTTGCGCGTCCCATCCAAATTCGTGGGAGCTGCTACTGAGGGGCGGGTTTTTAGGGAATATGGACAGCTGTGAATACAGGGATGTCTCATGGGGTAGGGTCAATATAAATAAATCAATGTTCACATAGCAATGGAAGAAACATTAGACCGTGGCCTTTTCTACACACTGGCCTGCAAAACAGACTCACTTCTCTTACCCCACCCAATTACAATAAAGACAATTTGAGTTGGAGATATCTTTTATTCTGTGCAGGATGATGAAATGAATGATAGTCAACTTCATTTGTTTCAAGTAACCTATTCTATTCCACTGAATAAAAAAGTAGTTCAACATCTTGATCTCCACACCACTGTCGCCTTGAAGTTGCTTCTGAGCATGTGCACCACATAGCATCATCGTTATTTTAAAGAGTCTTAGTGTCTTGAGTATCATGTGCTTATCATTTCGCCCCCCACCCCCTGCCCCCGCCACCATCTCTGTACACATACATATACATATTCAAAACACATAGCTAGAGAAAACATTTGAACAATCAGTACATACTACTGCTAATGGTGCTGAAAAGACTACCAAATTGATGCATAAACAGATATCGTAATCACATATAACCACTGGGGAATATGGCAGCTTCACTTTACATAAACTTTGACTGGACAAAATTCAGGAAGTTCTGCTCTTCTAGGTCAGTTTATTTATTTATACTAAATGAAAGAAGCCACTCCCAGCTAGAAATTTTCTATTGAAGTGCTTTTGTACTAATCAAAGCTAATCAAAGCGCACCTAGAGGGTCAGTTTGAAAGTTATGGAACTAAACTTTGAGTCGGTGATTGTGAATCTGTACTGTATAGCCCTTTCAGGAAAAGAGAGAAGCCGGAATTGTTGTTACACATAATTATACCATTTAAAATGTTTGATTGGTGCCACAACCCCCCCCCCCCCCAAAATCCGGACTTGGTGAGAAAATGGAAGGAGTGTGGCCCATGTCGGGCTGAGCATGTGTGCTCACAAACCATTCCTTCTGCTTTAATCTCTGCCTGACTAATAGATGACACATGCTCTGAGAAGCACCGTTAATGGATCTTCGTGTGTTCACGGGCCCCTGTGCTCTCCACAGGCTTTATTTAGAGCTTCAGTCATTCCTCAGAGAAGCTACGTGCCCATGCCAGGGGCAGAAAAACAAACTAAAAACCCTTAACTTCTTTTGAGTTTAAACGCAGACATTGCCACAGGAGGAGAGAGGAGACGTTCAGCTTGTGTACGTTGGCGTCGTTTCTGGTTCCGCAAGCAAACACCACTGCGCCACACTCCAGTTATCCGTTTCCTGCTTAGCATGTTGCTTTGTGTCAAATTCTGTTTGCGACTGGTGTCTAGGCGAGCTTCAGGGACAGCAGTCCCTCACTCTTAAACACCATTGTTTATCTGTGTTCCTTCAGAAGTCCTTTCTTACCCTCTGCCAATGCTAGGTGCCCACTGTTGCTGCATGGTATGTAGCGCTCGTACAGACTTGCTTTCATCCTCTTTACTTGTGTCTTCAATTTTAAAATCTTTGATCTGCCACATCTACACTAATACAAATGCCATGTAGTCTGATGTTTTGTTTGCTGTTTGGCACGCTCTCTTGCCGCTCCGTGTCTTGGTGTTTTTCACTTCTTTACACGCCACAGCTTGAATGACCTGTAAACTCTTTTATGCAAGCGAACATTTGTCTGCATGCCAACCCACACAATGCGTGTCGGTAACAGTGACGCATATTCACATCCCTGCGTTTAACATAGAGCTCTGGGTTAGCGAAGAGCTCTGAGTTGCCTCGGAATTGTGGGATACTGTGGAAAATGCACTTAGAGAGAACACCACGTGTCACATGGAGTGAACTTCCAGCCTTAGTGGATAAGAGAGAGACCAGGCTGAATGAAGAATGAGCCCCACAATTTACCTGTTGTATCCGAGCACCTGAATGCACTGGTCCCCACCCCCCCACGTCATCTCCACCACCTGATCACATCGTGGACACTTTCTTATCTGGGCTCTTCCACTTTCTCAGAGTGCTACGTTTGCAATGGACTGCCTTGCCTGGTGAAGTCATTGCGTTCGTAGGTGCTGCAATGGGTAAAATTAAACCCCACATTCACCAATTTAGTTAATAAAACCAAAAGTTTTCGTTAATCACCTGAACACGCTTGGTCCTCACAGACAGCCAGCGCCGAGTTTGAGCTTTGGTGCTGAAAGGTTTGGAGGGTTCACAACCCCCCACCTGCCTCCTTTGGGTTCTAGATCCACCAAAAATAGAAGTGTCACGGTCGGGAGCTAAAGCGCTAAGGAACCATAGCAGCCGTGTTTGTTTAAACTGGACGCATCCAAATGTCCTGGGTCTGTAACTGCTGCTATAAGAGCCCCTTATTTGGCATTCCATTCACTTTGGCAAGTGCTGATGCTTCTAAATCTGTGCCCCACTTTTTAGCACCTTCTATCAGATCAGTTTCTAAAGCCGCCTCAAAGTGCCAGTGGCTGTGTCTAAAGGATGAAAGTTCCCAAGTCCTCGGTGGCTCAGTTAGCAAAATCCTGTTTGCAAACCTCTGCCCTTTGGATTGGAGCGCGCATCATTAGCGATCGTTAGCCTTACCATCACTCGAGCAAATGTTAGAACTTGAATGCTCTCAATCTTGTCACAGACAAAGGTAAGTATAAATAGCTGTTAACCTTTTTAACTAAGCTGCGATTTAACATTATTCACGTTTTCTTTTTGGTAAAGCGTTATTCTTAGCGCTATTTTTTGTGCAGTGTCTCGGAATTTATCAAAAGTTGAACTGCCTGAAATACACCTCGTCATAATTGCTTCTAAAATAAGTCTCATGCAGTACGTTAGACTGAGATGAAGTATGAGTATAAAAATCTAGATTTACTCATCTTGCTACGTGCACTGTTGTGTAAGAAAGGAAATAGGGAGAGTCGGGGTGGACAGATAAGGGACGCCTCTAGATATAGGGTCGCAATAAAGGACGCACCTAGACATTGAGGCACCTAGATATATAGGAAACCACTAGAATTAAGAATCAAAAAGATTAAAGATGACCTGAAAGGAAATTGTTAAAATCTATATATATATATAAATCTATATGTAGCAGTATATATTAGGGAACACCGAGATGTCCAAGAAAATAAAAAAAGAATTAATTCTCGCATTTGATTATTGGTTTAAATAAGTGGCGAAAAATAAGAAGGCTTGCTCCTGCTTGTTTTAGGAGCATTCTATAGGTCACCAGCTGCAGATAATAATTTTAACCTTCTTCTGTTCAATACTGTAAAAGATCTTACTCAAAAGTGTTAGTAATGGGTCATTTCAGTTTATCCCAATAAACTGGGGAAATATTTCTGGCAAAGGAAAACTAGAGCAGGACCTTGTAGAATTGGTGAATGGCTGTTATTTAACCCAATTTTATACTTTCTGTAGACGTTGAGGAACCACCTGGGACCAGTGATCATGGGACCAGTGATTGTGATCAAGTTTGAAGTTGTCTGGCCAGTGAGAGCTGCTACCTCTACTGAATGTATTGGGTTTCAGAAACGCTCATCAAAAGGCTGCACGAGTGCAAATGACAAGTGACAAACGGCGCATTTAAAAAACATGTAAAGATAATTAAGGCCCAGAATAGCCGCACACCAAAAGTATGAAGACAAAATGAGCTTCACAATGGTCAAGTAATACTTCAATAAAATTTAAAGCTAATAGGTCACGCATATAGGAAAGTAGAAAATAACAAATCATCTTATTGCCATTAAAAGGTAGGAAATAAATGAGATTGTCAAAGGACAATTTATAAAACCTGTTGCTCAAGGCATTTAAATACACCTTGTTGTTGCCTCAGAGTTGACGAGCTCAATGTGACATGGGTCTATCCACTGTGGTTCGCTGAGGGTCACGTGACAGAAAGAATGGGCGGGTGTGATCAGTGAAAACACGCCTCTTAGGTCTGCATCTGAATGGATATGGAGCCACGTGCGTATTCTGGGTAAATGGAGGATGCCCTGGGAAATCAGTGGCGTCCCAGAAGGAGTACGGCGGGCCCAATCATTTCAAGGTTTAGTCTGTTCTCGACGAGGCGCCCCTGGGGACCCATGAAGAGGACCCACCAGCAGATGCGTGACTTTGGGATATTCCGTTCAGCCTGGGTGGGTTCAGGCCTACCGCTGAAAAACCTAAATTCTCCAAACGGGGCCAGAGGCTGTTGACCCCACACTTTTTTTTGCTCCTCCTTTACTCCCAGGGCCTCTCTGTAAGTCATGGTGTCCAGGCCTGAAGTCTCTGCGTCGTGAACCGCCCTGAACACCATTCAAAGCGTTCCCAGATGAACCGGGCCTTCCGGTCCCCAAACGCACAAACAGCATCGCTTCTGCCCTGCCTCCCACCACCTGTTAATGTAATCGAACGCTGTCAATGCAGTGGTGAGAATTGTGTGCTGCTGCCAATGCTAATTGTTTTAGTTATGGAGCCTCTCGACCCTGTTTTGACAGATTCCAATATGACCCCGTCGTCGACTAAAGTGAAAAACCAGGTGAGTTGAACCACCTAAATCAGAAAGACAACAGGTTATGTGAAGGTTTATACATTCCTAATAACTTACGGTAATCACATTGTCTGGCTTGGTGACTGTTTCTGTCTATTCTATTTTTAATTTAATAAATGTGGAGAAAAATCCAAATGGCACGTAACATTTTTATTTTGTAACATTGTGGTAACCTTCGCAGTATTTTCTGGCAAAATGTTTACTAATGGGCTAATATGAATGCATGTAACAGATTGTATCGTAACATTGCATTAATAATTTGGTGCACTGCAACGATTACATAAAATGATCAAGCAGTTCATAAAACATGAACAAAAAAAGTTTTTACGTATTAAACCAACTCGACCAAGGAAGGACTAGTCTTTTCACACATTGGTGGATTCTTGCTCTCATACAGTGGCATGGAGAAACCAAAGGAATGAAAAAGTAAAACAACAAAAGTGCAGAGAGGAGATCTTTATTTGGGTGGAGAATCCAGGTCAGAAGTGAAAGCAGATGGAAGTGCAGGGAGGAATATTTTCCACTTGAAGTAGCCACACTTGTTGGACCTCTTTCGGTCACTGAGCATGGTCCAAGGCCTGAGTCAGGGTTCTGGAAGACAACCTTCTTGGCACATGGTTTCCAGGTTAATCCTTTGGTGGGTTGTGACATCAGTTTACCGAAAAAACCAAACAAAAAAATTATAAAACCAAGTGGACTCTCTCAAAAAGGAATTAAATAAGGATGATAACGTAGTCCAGCAACATAAAAATTGAAAAAAAAAAAAAAAAAACAGCACAGAAAAAGAAACCATCATTTATGTAACACAAGCTACATACTGGAGATATTTGGCTGTGGAAAGACACCCGATGAACACACAATTCACGTCAAAATAGCACTGCTAACCTAGAATACACAAGGGAAGCAACAGGCCAGACAGAATCACCAAATTTAGACAATCTAAATTGGTTACTGAATATAGAAGAACATATACAATCATTGTTAGCATTATTAAATCATTATTAAATGATTGCTATTCCTGATATTTTTCTTTCGGAATTTGGGGGGAAAAAATTAAGAATTTCAAAATACGTGGCTTTAAAAAAAAGCTTTTTCTTCAAAAAGTAGAATTTTCAGGAGCAAAAATTCCCAAAACTGCTTTCCTTTCGAAATAGTAAATTGCTAGAAGAATTCAAGTCACATGGTGTATTAAATTAATTGTATTAGTTTAAGTGCTCATGAAAAGTAACAGAAAAAGCTTTAGATCTGTGTATCAACAACAAAAATTTAGCTTTAATGATAACGAACCACCTGCTTCGTTCCCTGTAGGACCTGGCTCACGTGCAGAGAAGAGGCGGGCTCTCAGCGAGTTTATACAGGTTAACAGGACAGCCACAGCCCCCCCCCCCCCCTTTTCACAGTGTTGGGAGGTATGTGTGAGTTTATACAGGTTAGCAGGACACCCACACTCCCCGTCTGTCAGAGCATGGGTTCAGCAAATGGGTGGTCAGGAGAGGGGAAAGCAATGCATGTGGGAAGGCTGCTGTTGAAATGTAAAATTGTTTAAGCCAAAGGCGACTGCACTGTGCATCGGGCCCGACTTTCAGGGCAAGGCATCAGGTGCGTGACTGGGGCTTTTTCCTCACCTCATTGGCCCCACTGAAATGCTGACGGAAACAAACGGTTGAAGAATAATAATAAGAGTAATCATAAAAATGTCAGCTCAGGTCCTGGAAACCTCTTCCAAGATATTTTTGGGAAACTGCCATTCATGGCTTGTCCTGTACAATATCAGTCACTGAACAGGCTTTCTTTATCAGAACTAGTTCTCTGCTGCCAGAAGGTAGGGTTCCTTATAAAAACTGGCCTGGTGAACATGGCCTGGTACCATTCTCTGGAATTACTTGGCAATTAAAAATTCTAATCATCTGACTGTGCGCTATAACACATCACAATCCTTGAATCAAGGGCCGTTTCAGACATCCAATGCAATCTCTCAATTTACTCTCAAAAATACCCACTTATCATAACCCAAAAGGTGTGTTGGAGTGAGAGAGCTATGTCTTTTTTGAATGTGCTTAGGTTTAGACTAACATAATATTCCCTGAATTAAACTTACTGGATCTCAAGTTCATCCATGAATTAAAGGTGCATGCATGAAAGAATGATCCTATTCTTGGTGCTACTCATAAATTATTTCTTATGGAAATTCAAGTTTTTAGAACCATTTTTGCATAACACAAAGATTAATGCTTTAGATTAAAAATTTTCTAAAAAGCTTCTTTTTTTCTGCTGAAGGGGGACCATTGGAATGTTGAGAGCCCACCATCCTTATATTTCTTTTTTACCACAAAGAAAATTTTAATTCCAGTATTATTTTATGACACAATAGGGAAATTGTTAAAATGTTATCTTTACACAGAGGATGTATTAACATTTTGGGTGAAGACATCCATCATGCTACCCAAAGGGGGACGTGGGAGACTTGAGAGATGTCACCCTAGGGGCTGGCATTGATAAGAAAACCCGCGAAGGAACGGGCCCGAAGGTGATGCCCAGAAGATCGGCTCACGTGTGGAGAGGAGCCCAGCTGTTGTACCTGGGAGGTCGGCTCACGAGTGGAGAGGAGCCCAGCTGTTTTACCCTGAAGGTTGGCTCACGTGTGGAGAGGAGCTCAGCTGTTGTACCTGGGAGGTCGGCTCACGTGTGAAGAGGAGCCCAGCCGTTGTACCTGGGAGGTCGGCTCACGTGTGGAGAGGAGCCCAGCTGTTGTACCCTGAAGGTTGGCTCACGTGTGGAGAGGAGCCCAGCTGTTGTACCCTGAAGGTTGGCTCACGTGTGGAGAGGAGCCCAGCTGTTGTA
>JAOVYW010070962.1:0-20766 GCA_025775045.1 Hiodon tergisus
GCGAGCCAGGCCCTCTCGTCCAACATCAGTGTCTGACCTCACAAATGCTCTTCTGGAAGAATGGGCAAAAATTCCAAGACACACTTCAGAATCTTGTAGAAAGCCTTCCCAGAAGAGTGGAAGCCATTATAAATGCAAAGGGGGGACCAACTCGGTATTAATGCCTATGGATTTAGAATGGGATGTCACGAAAAAAATTCTTGAAAAAATGGCGGAGGGCAATTGAGGCAAAACTGATTTTGTACATGTACTCTCTGAATTGTACAACAGTTTGACTGCATACAGGGCCTAAATAAAAAAGCCCTTGCATGGCGGTATGTCAGCCAACAAATGCATTTGCTGAGTTGGTAAAAACTAAGGCCGCATTCACATGATACCTGAAAGTGACGGTGCGTGGAACAAGGTCTGGCGCCGCCTTGCGAGAATATGAGAGGTGGCCGAGAGCAGGCGTTATGTACGCTAGCTACTTAGCCCTTGGAACAAGCAAGTAAAAAACACAAAGGCTTGCCTCTTTAGTTTTTACCAATTTAGCCAATGCATTTACAGACTGACATGCAACGGCTTATTTATTTAGGATCCTGTAAGCAGTCAAACTGTTGTTGTACAATTCAGGGAGATCGTACACACACAAAATTGTTTTTCTTCAATGACGACACCTATACTGCCTGGAAATCTATTGGTTGGCGCGTAGAGGTCAGCGATTAGCGCAAGGTCGAAGTTGAAATAATTTTAATTTTGAGTGCAAGTTTGGTGTTTAAACTTGCTACAAGGCTGGACTCCGAAACTGACCGCGACGCTACCACCGTAGGAAAACAATGGTCGTGCAAAACGAATTTTCGGGTATAATGTGAATGCAGCCTTAGATGTTTAACCATTTTATTTGACCCTAATTCTTGTACTAGTTAGCTATGACCTAAACGTAGCCGGTTTAAGTGTAAATGCATTAACACCAAATTCCGTAATTTTTCTCTCAAGCTAGATGAGACATTTCCCGCTCTAGTAGCAGCATCCCTCGAAGTCTTTGCACCTGTGGTAAGCGATTTCAGCCCGAGGCGATCAATTCTGCCCCAGACCGTGCATCGCGCAAGTTGCTTTCGCGGCTCATGTAAACCACCCTTCAGTCTGTTGCGTTACACTGACTTTATCTTTCCACTTGATGGTGCTGTTTATCTCCTTAAATCTCCTAATTACATATCGGTAATCGCTGGAATATTGTCTGCCTGTGTTATATGTGGTTAATCGTGTGTGTAAATGATTGATTTCGTTAGAATACAAGGTACAACTTGATTTAACAATAAATCCCCAGAATCACATATGCAGTGAAACAGAAATTTAGTGCCGGTGGTTTGTGTGAAGTAGATTGCGAATAAAAGGGAAAAATTATCGAAATTAACTGTTAGTATTTAAATATTTTTGTCATTGATTTGTAATATTTTGCGGTGTTTCTTAAATTGGCTTGTGCAAAACCAGGGGAGTACGACTATGAGTAACGAGTTGCAATACAGCTTGAATACCTACAGGTGGCGTCTCATAGTTACGGTTTGGGCATGAACAGCAATCCAAATGTTTTATTATTACAGACATTCACAACACGATATTTTTTCAATTACAGTTAAGAATTCAAATGGCAAACAACGGAAAACTAAATATTTGCGAGCTACTTGGTCAGAGGCAGCACAATGTTTTACAAATTATACATTTTTCTCCGACCTAAATCTGAACGGGATTGGTTCATTACTGGAACACAGTCTTTTTGCTGGGAATTCCTCCGTGGTTTTATTTTATTATTATTAACCGGTTTTCTTATTAACGTTTAAAACCAAAAGTTAATAAATAAATAAAAATGTATATTCACACGCATTTGAATAATGCAATTTCCCCTTCTAATGAAATTTTGTCAATATGTATTTTTTCCGCTGATAAATTAATGTGATTGATACGTTGTGGAGTATGTTTTCAAATCCTGACCTGAACTTCAAAGTGAGAGCTAAACTAGGCATCGGCTACTATCCGAAATAGATTAGTTTTGTCCTTGTCGCCTAAATCGCTTAACAAGTACAGTACTAATGAGGCGGACCTTTGTTAGGGAATTGTGGGGATTGGAGAATATTTGTATTTAATCCTGGCATGAATAGAGTCGCTCAGTTGTATTTTTCTTGGCTGCCGTTTCCCGCCGGATCAAAGAATCCTTGTGACATATTAATCGAACTGGCTGCATTGGCGCGAAGTCGGAACTAGTGATAGCTCGATTCTAATACAACACTTTGTAGACGTCGAAGGGTTTAATTTTTTGTTTTGGTTTCGAGATCATAGAATTTTCACTGTTAAGTTTTTGTCATTTTTTTAAATGAAAAAAACATTTTAATGACAACTCTGATTGACATACCTTCTGATTTTGAAAACGTTCTTGAAGGTTACTTAAAGTTTTGTAAGCAGCTGACCTGCTGTGGGGCACTAGTATGTAACAATATAACAATACTGAATACAGAGGAGCACTTTTAAAATACCAATTAACAAGGTTTCAGGATATGACCAACATATGGGCCAACACCTTTTTTCTTGTTCTCACCTAAAGTTTGTGGTGGGGAAGACGGGTACATCCTGGGCATCCAGCACTAACCTCTGTCCGCTCTCTTAGTGGTGTTCTGCCCTTCAGAAAAAAAGAACCAAAATGTCAGTGCCAGAGCGGCATATGTATTTTTTGGTGGTATTTCTGTGTTTGCATCACTTCCATTGTATGGCAGGATAGGTAGTATGTTTCTCCTGGACAAGTAGGGTAGCGTGCCATTGCTGCATTTCTACCCAACTGGGGACTCAACCGCAATGGCGGCAACAAACATACAGTGCCTATAAAAAGTATTCCCCCCCTTGGATGTTTTTATCTTTTGTTTGTTTTAAATATTCAATTATAGTGAACTTCATTTGACTTTTTTTACACTTATCAACAGAAAAATACTTTTCTACCAATTAGTCTAAATTTCTAACAAATATTAAACAGAAAAAATTGTTATTCACCCCCTTTAATGCAACTCACCTAAATCATCACTGTGCAGCAAACTGGTTTTAGAATTAGCTCAGTTAATTAAATGGAGATCACCTGTGCACAGTCAAAGTGAGTTTATTATAAATACACCTGTCTCTGGAAGGTCCACTTACTGGTGAGTCAGTATCTTGGGATAAACAACACCATGAAGACAAAAGAACACTCCAAGCAGTTCTCCGAAAAGGTTATTCATAATCATAAATCAGGGGATGGATACAAGAAAATGTCCAAGTCCCTGAATATCCCTAGGAGTACTGTGAAGTCCATAATTATGAAATGGAAAAAGTATGGCACAGCAGTAAATCTGCTTAGAGCAGGCCGTCCTCAAAAACTGAGTCACCGTGCAAGAAGGGGACTAGTGAGGGAGGCCAACAAAAGACCTAGGACTCCTCTGAAGGACTTACAAGCTTCAGTGGCTGAGATGGGAGAGACTGTGCCTACAACAACTGTTGCCCGGGTTCTTCATCAGTCACAGCTTTATGGGAGAGTGGCAAGGAGAAAGCCACTATTGGGGGGGAGGACCAAAGGAAATCTTGGCTAGAGTTTGCCAGAAGGCGTGTGGGAGACTGAAGTCAGCTGGAAGAAGATTATATGGTCTGATGAGACTGAAATAGAGCTTCTTGACCATCAAACCAGACACTATGTTTGGCGCAAACCAAACATCGCACATAACCAAAAATGCACCATCCCCACCGTGAAGCATGGTGGTGGTAGCATCATGCTGTGGGGATGCTTCTCTGTATCAGGCCCTGGAAGGTAGAGGGTAAAATTAATGCTGCAAAACACAGGGAAATCCTGGTGGAAAACCTGATGCAGTCTGCAAGAAAACTTAGACTTGGGAGAAGATTTGTTTTCCAGCAAGACAATGGTTTCGAAACGACAATGCTGGAGTGGCCAGGCCTCAACCCAATCCCAAGAATCTTTGGATGGACCTGGAAAAAGGCTGTACACTCACGATCCCCACATAACCCGACGAGCTTGAGCAGTTTTGCAAAGAAGAATGGCGGAAAATTGCAGATGTGCAAAGTTGATAGAGACCCATCCACATAGACTCAAGGCTGTAATTGCTGCCGAAGGTGCATTTATTAAATACTGACGGGGTTTAATACTTATGCAACCATTTATTTTGTGTTTAATATTTGTTATAAATTTAGACTGATTGGTTGAAATGTATTTTGACTTTGATATGAAAGTATTTTTCTGTAGATCAGTGTAAAAAAAAATTCAAATGAAGTTCACTATGATTCAATATTTAAAATATAAAAACATCCAAGGGGGGTCAATACTTTTAACAGGCTCTGTAGCTGAGGTCTTGTTCATTTGGGGCATTGGTAGCAGGGCATCCCTTTGTTAGAACCAGTTGGAAATAACGGACCTTGCTGTTTTAAAGAGCGGTGCGAGTTCTTCCAGCGCTCCCCACCCCTCCCCTGGCGTGTGTTTTTTTTTGTTTAATTTTTCTTTGGTTCTGTTCTGTGGTATGGGGATGTGGCAATTAAATTATTTGGATATTAAGATTTAAAATAGACAATACCTGCAACTAATGTATTTATTGTAGCTTTGGTGGTCACATATAATTTGTCCTTGGATTTGAGTGCATGCCCCATACTCAACTCGTTGCCACAGTCCTTGCATATCTGTGATCCACTGGCTTCACATGCTTTGATGGCTTCCCCTTAGATGTTTCCAGCTTATCGCGGCGAAAGCCCGGCCTCAAACCATGAACGTACACGGTCCAGCACACTTTAAACCAGGTGTCTGAGCTGCTCACGAGGCTGGAGGTCTCAAGTTCAAAGTAAACACCTCCCTTGAAGCACCTCCCTTGAAGCCAAGTGCACTCATACACAATCAAAAAGTATTTTTCAGAACCTCCTCCATTTTACTTGATTATGTGACCAAAGTATTTTTTAAATATTTGAACTAAATATTCAGTTGAGCCATTTTTTACTTTTAAGTTAGTGTAATTTTCTTTCTATACTTTTAGCCAAAACTGGGGTTTCTTGTAATAGTTTTTATTAGTACACATTACGCATCAGCTTGGCTTTTATTAAAATGCCTTGGGAACACTTTATACTGGGGGGAGGGGGGGGGGGGGCTGGTTAGTGAAACAGTTTGTGAAAACCGGGGAAATGTCCTTTAGAAGGCCACACTCACTTACCACACAAGTTCTTATCGCAGGGATTTGTTTTTCCACAATTTCAACAATAATGAATGTGACCAAGCCCACCAGAAAACTGTAGGCCTGTAGCCACGTATCAGTACATTTATCTACGTTTCAGGGGAGTATCCCTCTGATGTTTTTCATTAAGTGTGATCTAGGGAAAACAGGAAACCCACTTAAAAACAAATAAGTCTGAAAAAGATAAACAGCGTTAATGTCTTGGAAAGCCATTAGGAGACGTAAGCACAGCCCAGGAACACAGAGGAAATAAAAGGCTGAGGCCTAACCGTACCCATTGGTCTGTGTATTTTTAAGATCTCAGAAAGTCCCCAAGGCGGCTGTGTGATCTTGGATGCGATTCAGCCGGGGGCGGGGGCAGGGGAGGGTGGAGTTTGGCTGAACATGGATTGCGTAGAGTATAAAGCATCGTGGAAAACAGAACAAGTTTGTCTGTAAGACTGTGATTCTGTTTATTATACAAGTAACTCTACCCCAAGGGGGGCAGTGTTGTGCGAACCTGTGTGTTTGTGTGCGTGTGTGTATCCTTTTGCACTTTGCTTCAGTGACCTTGCCCAGCTGTTCCATGTCATCATGTCTCTCACAGCTTACGGCTGTTGTGGTTTTGCCTGTGTGTTAATGATCAGAGTTGTAGGGAGGAGCAAGGATTCACACTTTGATGTTAAAACCTTGGTTCTGGGCCTGGGGAACCCCTGATTTCACCTGTCCAACTAGGCCGTGAACACCTTATCTGGGTCTCCTGTCTCTCAGTCACCTGTTTAGACCTGAGTTCTTCTCTGGTCTGTGTTATGGAGATCCTCTCAAGAAATGTTGGGCCTCTAAGATTCCTGTGTGAATAAAGAGTATTACTTTTGAAATAGACTGAATTCAACTGAAAACAGAAACTTTTGAATTGGTTACAGTGTTTTTTTAAAGTGCGTGGCAATTATATTTCTAACTATATTTTAATTGTTTAAAAACTCAAAAATATTTGTAATTCTCTTTAGTTCAGAAACAGAGGGATTTCACTGCCGTCACCAGGTTGTTTGTATTTTCTTAAGCTTTCCAGCAAGTGTCTCTCCTGCTGCTTCTCCTTGACACCGGAAGTTTGCCATTCCGATGTTTCAGACACCAACCCACCTGCTGCCCAGCACAAAAAACACCGGCAATGTAACTTTCAAAATTAATGTGCCAAAGCTGTAAATACAGGGTCCGTTCAATGTAGCTGCAACCCATTTGCAAATCCTCCAGCTTTTTGGATTTTCATTCATTGTACATATTATATAGCAGCTCTTGCTCATTAACTGTAGATTCCAAGAACCAGTAATTAATTTGTAGTTTTAAAAAAAAACTTTTTTTATACAGCAGTGAAAACGTGGTTTAATTAGGTCTTGTAGAACACCGCATTAACATTAAGGAACTGCACTATCAAAGCCCACAGAAGTCAGTAATGGAAAGTGGGAGGTTTTCTCAAATAAAACTTTAATACAATAAAATACAACAAATTGGGAAACAACACCTATAACCACACAATATTAAATATTAAACTTAGTTAGCACTATATGGTGATTGAGACTGGACGACATAGGCAGGCCTAGCTACCCACAAAGGACAAGTGACCGTAAAAATGTGACCTACAGCCGGGTGAGACATCATAATAAAGACTATTTATCCCCATTGGGAAATTGCGGAGAAAAGGTAAATAACAAACTGATCGCCAAGTATATATCGACGCGGTAAGCGCGCCGTGATAGCAAAATAGCACCGATTTTGTATTTTTATTAAGTCATGACAACGTTCAATGAAATTTTATATGTGGGGACATAAATGCACATACGTATATTGTGCTGTTGTTTAATTGTGTCCCTTGCCTGTGTCGTAAATTGGTGACTGAATAAAGCTGTTTGTTTTTGTCTTGCTAGAGAAACTAGAACTCAACTTAGAAATCGCAATCGTGTGTGATTTTCCGCATGATATAGAATTGAAATGCCTTTCTCCTGATAGCCGCTAATCGACTTGGAAACTTTGATCCGCTTTCGAGGAGATAATATTGTTGTTGTTAATTTTTTTAAATGATTGTAAATTAGGTATGCAGTGCTTACTTTGTTAGTCGTATTCGTTTTTACAATAATTCTACTGTGGTATGACAGAGACCACTATTGTATGTACCCGATCGAGGATTTCGCATAGACAAAGTTAAAAACTTCACGAGAATAAACCGTCCCCCCACCCCTTCCCTCTCTCTGCCCCTCCTCCTTTCTTTCGAACGTTCGCACGCCGTTTAATGTTCTGTTGAATCCATGTGCGGTGGCGTTGATTTGTCCACGCACTTTCTTGGTGTAGTTTTCCCTCCGATCAGCTGATAAATCGAATACAATTTCGGGATTCCAGGAGTCTCTAAATTTAAGCGCTATTTAAAAAAAATCTTCAATACATCCCGAGGACTTCGCCGTTAATCCCGAATGAACATCAGAGAAGCGCACTGGAAGGAACAGGAGAGAGTAGGAAGCTTATCGTTCGGGGCTGTCTACTCGCAAAAAGATAATAAACATGGGAAACATTCAAAGCTAATGAAAAGTGCTTTTTAAATTGGGTTCCATTTATTCATACTTGTATAACTTTTAAAACCTCTCTACATTGCTCTCTCGTCCAGACTACCGTTTCAGTTTAGTTTTGAGACATATTTTGAGTTCTGACTGGGTGAATTAAATTGAAATGTAATCAAAGAGTTTACTGAATCACCTTATATACTTAGCAAAAGTATATGCTTAAATGATGAGGGATTTATAGACGAGGTGCAACCAGACAAAAGTTAGCACTTTGCGAAAACGTAAACCCAACTACAGACGAACGTTTTCTGTGAGTACTTTGTAGAATGTGTATCGCCAGACGCCGGTTTACATGCCACCTCTGATATGAAATTACATTTGTTGTCCACAACGGAAACGATTTGGGTCTAAGGTAAATCGTTGTTTTAAACTATGGTGTACCAAACTGGCTGGAAGAAAGCAAACTATTATTGGTTTAACTTACGGACGATATCGCTTGTAATCATCGTTAGCTGAAGTACATGGACAAAAATGACGTTGGTTGAATTGAGGAAACATAACTATAAAAGATAAATTGTTAATTAAATACAAACGCTATATTTTTACCTTCGATATTTTGACCTCTTGACACGCATTATGTTAGGGAGTCCTTCAAATAACGGCGGTATTAGAATGTTGGCTCCACCGGCTTCTAACGATGACCGGCGGGTTGAATTTGTTGCGCTCACTGCGGTTCACACGGAGAGGAGCGAGCCTTCCACCCCCGAGCGAGGACATCCTTCTCACCGCACAGGGCTTCTCGGTACCCCAATACCGGTGCCTCCAGGACCCCGGGCGAATACCTCCGCTTCCAGCAAGCGCTACAGAAAGTTGCAGAATTGTCTCTACAATGTACTAGAGAGACCCCGAGGATGGGCGTTTATCTACCATGCGTTCATGTAAGTAACTGTTTAGTATATAATTTGCATTTTTTATATATTTGCACATAAATGATCTAAAGCCGTTAAACACGCCTCACGTCACGAGTGATAACGCGATGTTTAACAGTTCTAAGAAGTTTTCGAACATTAAATGTAAGCGTAACGTTAACTTAACTCTAACGCAATGGAGATCACAATTTAAATCTGTACTATATCAGAAACTCCTTGTTCTCAAATGGTAACTAGTCAGAAGGGAGTATCTTAGCTCAAGTAATTAGTCCAACCACAGAGCAAATAATCGCCGCATGAGGTCGGATGTGCTGTTTCCAGCTACAGCAAAACAATTCGTTTGTAACCCCAGTTGTAATTTACGTCACTCGAAGATTTTAGCAAATCCAGCGTTTTAACATATAGGCCTACGTATATTAAATGTATGGCGAAAAAACATAATGGTTGCATTTGGGGGAAATGCTTATAGGCCGGTTGACAGCTCCGTTCTTGCTTTAAAATGAATTGACTCTAGTGGTCATATCGCCAGTTGTGGTAAGGGAAACATTTTGAAAAAGATGTGGAAAACAAGTTTAAACAATTCGTTTCTCCATTTAAGATTCTTTATACTAGACTAATAACAAAGCGGCGGTGTCGGTTTACGTTGCCATATTTTATTTAGGACTGAAAAAATAACAAAACTGATGCGCAGTTACATTTTGTATTGCGTTGAAAAAGTCAATTTTAAAATCTACGTTAACAATTCTTCGCGACCGTACAAAGTTCCGAATACATTCCGAGCCTTTTTGTTATGATTGACGAGGCAGCTAAAGCGCTTAATGCTCACAGAGAAACTATGGAAAAGAAAGCGAGTGCTAGTTGAGGGTGAAGAAAAATAGTAACTTTCCACTTTAGCACGTGGATTATTGTTTTCGTAACTGTCAGCTCCAAAGCAGCTTTTGGATAACTAATATTTTCTTGGATTATCATATTATGTGAGTGTATAAGGTGTTTACTGCGTTACGTGGCGTGGAAACTGTATCAGAATTTTGTGTGCCAGATCTGGTTGGTTATAAAAAATTATAAAAACTTAAAACAAAAAATTTTAACAAGTCATTCTTACGTGTCACAAACGCCGTGTTCCTTTAGTTAATAATGTGAGAACCTATGAAGGGAGTTGACCTGGATAGACACCTCTACGTAAAGCCAAGTGCCGTCACAAAGATAGTCCTTGCAGAAGTTCAAGCAATTATTTGGTCCAGAATTTGGCGCCTTCTTCCTCACCGATATAATTACGTTCTCGAGGCGCGCTCAGTTTGCAGAACTAACGCGTGTAAAACGTGGTTACTACATTACATTAGAAAAATATTCCTAAACCGTATTTAAATATACTTGGAATTTGAATAGTTTAAGCAACTAAAATTCAAAGTTTTAAACGTTTTTTTTCTTTTGGATTGGACAACCAATTGCATCAGTTTTTATTGCTAAATAGTGAAAATTACTCAAAACGTTCGAACTAAAAAAGTGAAGAATGTGGACAATAATCACATATTACACATAATCCGTGTGTGTTATTTGGACATGTGACAACCCTACGATGTACGAACTATATTTAGTATCAGTTTGCTGTATCTTAATGCCATTGAGGAAAAATTTATATTAAATTAATAAAAGTTTGTGTAAAGTGACGCTATGTCGAGTTGAATGCAATATTAAAAGTAGCAAGTGTTCAGTCTTTTCTCTCCTGCTGCCGTTCTGATGGTTTTTTTCTCGACCAGATGGGCGGCAAGTTAATTCCTAGACAAGACACCGCCTGAATATAGTGGGGCGCAGTTTACCTTTAGGAAATTTGAAAAGTAAAATCGTATATTATCATAGAAGACTTATGTTGGCCATACTTGTATACTTTGTATATATATGCAGTTAATCGACGTGTCAACGATCTTTATATATGTTTTCTCCTTCACCATACTAATTAACTATGGCTGTTTTGTTAAGAGCCAAGAGGGAATTCTATAGTGTGTATTGTTTCCTTTGGTTTTTGAGTACACTTTGTGGTCTACAATGTGCTGTTAGTCCGGTGGCTGTCAGCGTTTAGAATAGTGGTGCTTCAGAGTAAATATAATAGTTCTTAACAGACCATCTTGTACCTTGAATTATGACCTGAAGGAGATTTTTTCCGCTCTTTGAACAATCAGTCGTGTTGAGGCCTTGTGTATATGTGTGTTCCATTGGCCTATCCAATAACTAATCCCTTATAAACACTTGGCGCGGAAGAGCACCATGGCAGCTTTTCACATCTTATTCTGAATCTGGGACTGCTTATCAAGACACCGCGGAGCTTTGTGCCTTCATTCATCTCAACAGAGAAGGCGGCACTGGGTCTCTTTAAAGTCTGACTCTTTCCTGTGTCTCGCTGAGAGGAATCAAATTATTTTAAATGTTACTTGCTGTCCTCTCAATCTGCACCTGGAGTTTTGTCTTTTTGTTGTTGTTGTTTTTATAATGTCATCGATTAAAGATGAGGAAAACAACTTGGGCTCCTAGTTTTGTGTTATCTTTGTTGTTTAAGTATAACATCTTTTTAGCAGACACACCAGGCAGTGGATTTTACGTTTATGTCAATTTAAAGTCAATTGCAAATATGCTAAAAGGCAAGATAGTAATATCTAAGATATACATTGACGTAAGCAGTATGAGGGAATTATACTTATTTTAAATCCAGAAGTGTTTCTGAGTGGGGCACTGTTTATCTTCCTATGGTAGCTTGCCCATGTGTAACCTTTAGTGGTACTGGGAACTGACGTCCATTGAGTCGCTGTTGTGTGACAAGCACATTTGTCATCCCTGTAGTTGAGACGGACGTGCTCATGTGATGACGGGAAGCCCTTGCTCGCTGCAAGGCCCCCGATGGAGCTGGCAGGAGGTATTCAGCAGCGCCGCGATTCAGCCCTGCATTGTTTAAACAAAACCCAGCTGTCTCTCTTCCCCATGTTTACACCAAGGGGGAAACCCAGAGAGAGGCTGAGCTGTGCTCTCTGGTGCTCCCGGAAAAATAAGAGAGTCGCGTGCATATGTACGCCACGCATGCCTTCTCACTGCGCGACTCCTGGTGTCACCTTTCCACACACAGCAGCTTTCTTTGTTTTTGGAATCTTCAGAGCCATGCAGGGCAAACCTTCAGATTGATATCGTTTTGTTTGGGTAACTTTTGCATCCATTCCTAGTTGTACAATAAAGTAATTCTATAGTCTATATATTTTTCTCCCCACTATGTAAAGAGCTAAAATGTAGCCGTCACATGTTCTGGGATTCCAAGACCACTGCTTTCTTTGGTCTCAGTGTTGCTTTAGGAATAAGCTGCCCATCTCTGCTGAATGGGAGAAGTTAGGAACAATAGCAGTCACTGACAATGTGTTGATGCCTGGGACCCCAGCAATATAATTATAGCCCAGGTAGAGGGAGCATGGAAGTGTCCCTTGAAACGTAGATGCAACCCTGTCCGGGGCATCTCCTCAGCACCAGTGAGCACTCGGCTCTGAGTTCGCCGGCATGAAGCCGAGGCTTCGCACCAAGAGCTGGCACACTTGTCTGCACGCAGAGATGTCAAAAGGTTGTCTACCTGCTTGCAAGATACCCCACACTTGCATCCTTTACACTCCATTCCCCAATGCTGACTAGTGTGCCATTTCTTGGTGTGGTTGTATGATCTAGACATCGTGAAGGACATGTTCTCTTTTTGCAGTGTCAGCGATCATGGGTACTTTAGCATTTTGGTATTTTGTTTTTTGTATTGTCATTGGTCTGCCCCAATAAAGGAAATAAATAAAGGGATAAACACTTCTCTATATTGCAGGCTAGTCAGTTAAACTGATGTTGTCAATGAGGTCTTACTGTTGAATTTGGCCTGTGTAGTGTGATGGGGCTGGTGGGTGAAGACAGTGTGTTAATGTCTCATGATCGTTTAATTTGGCCTGAGCTTTTTTGGAGAGGCTGGCGGGTGATGGAAGTGTGTTAATGTTTTCTGATCATTTAATTTGGCCTCTGCTGTATAGGGACAGATAGACCAGATGTCATTCACACCAAAGAGTGCTCTTCAGTGCAGATTGGTTTAGATAAATAGTGTAGTGCTGCTCAAAACGGCACCCGGTCTAATATAGCTCAGACCTCTGCTTTGCTGCCACGGTTACTCCCCTCCCACTGCACTCCACTGATACTCAAGCTAACTTAGCCCCTACATATAACCATGCTAACTTTCATACACACAGCTTTTAGATGCTGGTGATTCAAACCGCTGAACTCCAGATGGTGGTTGTTTTGACTGGAGCCCTGCTAGTACATGAGTGTAGGGTGAAGTGGCAGAACAAAGAATTTGTTCTCTCACACTATGAAAAGCCAGAGACTGCGGTCTTGTTCAAAGGAAATTTGCCTGGGAACTTTGCAGCTCTTCCTGAAATGCCATCCTGACAAATTCCTCTGTCTCTGAACCTGATCCGTTGCTTGGAAACAAAAATGAACCTGACTTCTGATATACTTTGTCTCAGACGGAGCTGGGATCATAAAAACATCAGCTGCTGCAGCACTTGGAGAGAGCCAACTACTACTAGTTTGTTTTGTACATCGCCTAAAAGTAATCTCAGGGCTGGAATGTCTTAATTTATTGGTTGTGTGTGTTCCTCCTGATTGGTGGGGGTGTCTATCTTGTAAACCTTGTGGATTCCCAGCAGTCTTGCTTCAGTTCTGTTTTTTGACCTTTAACCCCTACCATGTCAATTAGCACCACATATAGAAAGTCACAAGGTAACTTCACGGAAACGGTCAAGTGGTCACACAAATCAGTTTCTGAGCGGCTAGGGGCAGCAGGTGTTGTAGTGGCTAAACTGTCTGGCCTCCTGTAGACTGATGATTTAAATCCATGAAGGGATGCTTGCGCCTTCTGTGTCACACTTAACCAGACTTGTTTTGGTGAATGTCCAGCTGAATAAATGTAAAATGCATAACATTGTCTGCTTTTCTTTGTTAGCATACAGGAATCTGCTTTGCATTTTATATAGTGATGATAACTGTGTCAGCAAAGCCTGGGGGTTGAACCAATTTAAAATTTTGACACAGTTTGGTCACATGCCGCTGTATATAGCACAGTGTTCTGCTAGGTTCGGCTGACCTGCTGGGAGTCGTGTTTCTTCTCCTGAATGGGAAGACAGAGTAAAAGATAGGAGGCGTGCCCAGGTTGTGACAGCGACGTAGTGGAGCAGGTGTCTTTGGTTGGATCAGGGGGCCATAGAGGAGGGGGGAAAAGGAGGTGGAAAACCTGAATAAAATAGAATTACAGTCAGGCATTTAAATATTTATTCAATTTTGTAAGTTTTTCGTTTTCAGAGGGCATTGCCATTTACTGTAATGTCTTTTTACATTATTTTACATAATTGTGAAATTGTGTCAGAAGATGATGAATCGAAAAGTTAGTGCTTTAATGCTGATTCTCATTGTTGGAGCAGAAATACCCTTCCTTCTCATGCACACACAATATGCTGAGGATATGTATGCACCATCTGACAGAAATACTTTGTAAATAGATAAATAAATAAACATGCACGCACGCTTTCACATGCATTCATGCTCACTCTTTTTGTCCTTCACACACACACACAAATATGCGTAGAGGAATCGCGTGTGTAAGTTCTGCTTTAGTGCTTACTGGGCTTTTGGTGTGTTTAATAATGCATTGTTTGTGCTTTTAAAGAAATTATAGAACCATCATAAAGCCGATTGGTCGGTTCTGTTGAGAGGCGATGGGGGAAACTTCATCTTGGTTTAGTTCACCTGTCCGTGATACCAGCAGATAAACTCTGGGAGCCCCTTAGTGCCTTCAGTCCTCAGGAGGCCACTTCATGCCGCTACACACAACCACACCCATCTCCACCTTCCACCCCTGCCCCTCTACCCCAAACTCCAGTTCTCCAGTTAGTGGTCATGATGTGGGGGGATGTTGGGTTCTGCTAAGCAGACGGAGGGATGAGAGGTTACATTATTTTAAGGAACCTATGCATTTCGTTCCCACCCCGCAGCCAACTTTTATGGATGTGTTTTCCCCCGCCTGCGTTAATACTGCCAATGCACGATGGGAATCTTGCTCTTTAACCTTGTATGGAATGGTCACCACACTGGGGCTAAAACTAATTTTGTTTATGCTAGAGAGCTTAAGCCCTCATTATTTATAGATGTTGAGAGGCCCGTTGCAACGCCTCCGTGACGCTTTCAGACTATGACATCGTCGATGACATCGTGGCGTGGCCTAGTGTCTTGGTTGGCTGCTGATCCCAGCCCTGACTGATGTCTGCCATCGATTATAGTTAATTACAGGTGTACGGTGGAGTCGCTAAAGCCTTGTTTTGGGTCACCAGAGTGAAAAGGAGAACGAAGCATGGTTTTGAGCTAAAAATAAAATTGCTCTCTCCACCCTAAGCCATACACAGCCACTGCAATTCCTGTGTTTTTTGTCCTGGTTCTGGGGAAGGAGTGTGTTCCACGCCAACACTGAAGTTTTTGGGTCGAACGGGTTTGGGGTGGTTGCAGATTTCTTGAATAACAACTTAAGTTTGTTTTTTTGGTTTGTTTTGTTTGTTTTGTTTTTTTATATCACGTGGCAGAAAAGCATTAGAGCGCTGCATGACATCAGCTGCAGCCCAGTATCTTTTTAAAATTCATTTTTAAATGTTAAATAGCATCTGAAGTAGCTTTTTGTTTTGATGAATGGAGTTCACTCGGCAAATATTTTTATTTATTTATTGATGACTAATGTAAAGTTAACCAAATCATGAAGTGGGGAGCAAAAAAAAATCCCTTCTCTGCACTCGAGCGGCACACTATTGCAGATTAGATGCTGTTATTCCTCTGGTTTTCATTGCTTTTACTATAGCCTTTTGGCTTTTGGAAAATAGTGAAGTCCTTTTTCTTTTTCTCTCCTGTGGCTCACTCTCTTCCCGTTCCATCACTTTTTCCATACCCCTTATTTTGTAAGTGACAATCTGCTCTGCATTCTCCCCCTGCGTGGTTCATGACAGGCAGGTGAACCACATTGGCCAATTTCGAATTTGGGGAGAAATTATCAATGATTCCAAATTTTAAGTATGGCACTTATGTCTATGTCTGCAGTTCAAACTGCTGTGGATTCCTAGGAACGTCGCTATATAAAACATCCTTGGAGATGAGCCTCACAGAAGCACAATCCAAGAGGAGAATGGGGTTTTGAACCCCAGCAGAGCCGGCAGAGAAGAAAAATGGATGGGGCAAGGTAGTGCCTGCTTTGTCTTTTCAGCGACTATTCTGTTTCGTTATCAACACAGGGCTCGGCCCGCAGGCAGAAGCCCAATGTATCTTTGAAAGGAGCCTTTTTTATGTCCCGTGGGACGTAAAGGAAAAACCCCAGTGTCAAATTGAGCAAATAATGAGATTACAGTTGGTGTGATTAAATTAGAACAAAAACCAGATGAACCTCCTGGGTTACTGGACTTTTACCCCCCTTCTCTTGTTAGATCTGTAGATTTCAGCAGAGTGGAGCCTTTTGTCTGCTGTTAAACTTGACCCTACATTTGGGGGCTGATTTCGGTGGTGGTTGGAGTCACCTTTATGTTGTGAAAGTGGTTCTGACAAAGCTGGAAGAAGAAAGCTAATTGCGTTCTGTGGGCTGGGCCGCTGCGCTCCTCCGACAGCCATCCTGCTGAACAAGAATGTTCACTTTGGTTCTCCTCCTATCCCCCAGCCACCGCGCATTAAAGGATGCCAGCCTCTCCCTCCCTCCCTCCCTCTCTCTCAACATTTTGGCAGTGCTTCAACCCCTGAATCTACACTCTTTCTCCATTTCAACCCCACAGCAGTGCGTCGCGACCCAGTGTTGGGAATCCGTTGGCGCCCTGACGTCTCTTTCAAGCTCCCGCCACATTCTGCAGCAAGTATCGAGACCCCCTGGCCAGCACACCCAGTCTGCTGCTACATTATATTTTGCATCCAGGTTGCTACTTTCTAGCAGTGCAGAGAGGAGGAGGAGGTAGGACAAGGGAACCAGGAACGTGGAGAGTGGGAGCAATGGAAAACAAGGGAAAGTGTGCAGTGTGGGAGAGAGGAAGAGGGAGGGAGGCGCATTCTGACAGCCGGGGAAGCAGCCCTAACAGAAGGTGATGAGAGTATTTATTTCCCCTTTCAGTGCAGAAATTTGTCCCAGGGGCGTAAAGCTTGGGTTTCCTTTCTAGCCGTTTGTAATTGATAAACGTTTAGTTCCAGTTAGCCATCATCAAGAGTTGGGGAACTCCATGCTCTTTACAATTTTAAGGGTGAACTGTTGGGCGAGTTATTATTTGATTATTTGAAAAAGTATGAGAGTGGATTTCCCACCCCCCTTTTTCTAGTTAAAAATTTGACACTTGAAATTTGTGTTTTCAGGTTTAACCTTAAGTCTGGAAGTGTTCAATACCACAAAGGCTAATTCAGGGTCACGGTGCCCTCCTACAACTGCCTGTATTAATTTAGCAAAGCCGGGCCATAAATAGTGTCATTCTAGGTATGAAAGACCTGCCCAGTGTTTATTTTAGTTGGAAGAGGTCATCGGAATTGTATTGGAGCTGCCCCTGCACCTGGCGATTCCGACAAAAAAACCAACAGGTGGGCCGCAGGAACGGGCAGTGACCTGCGTTGTGTGCATCGGTCAGATCCAGTACATTATAAAAAAGAATGTCCCCCGTACTGACTTTTCCCACTACGTCACCCGCGGCCCACCTTGCGGGCGCAATGTGCCAACCACGAGAGTGACCCAGTTCCTTTGACGGAGCAGAGAGTTGAACGTGGAAGGGCAGAAAATAGGCAGGCGGAGCAACAGGGCTGCCAGTAAGGCTTGGGACTCTTACCAAGACATGCGTCGTTTTCTCTTTGCAGTTGGCAAAGCACTTTTAAATGTGGCCCAATTAAGGGGAAGCGCTCTCAAAGTGTGCAGTGTTCATTTGTATTAAACCTTCTCTTTTTAATCCCTGTATGAGGCAGACGTCGTCTTAAGCAATCTGAGGGACAGTGTGGCGCTGTGTTTGTATTTCACATCGATTTCACATCGAGCTCTAATGACCACCGTTGCTTAGCCATTTGTGGTAAGGTAGTGGTCAAGACTTCCCTGAAACTTCATGGACAAACTGTTCGGTACAAAGTTGTGCATACCCTAACACCCTACCCTAACTATTGCCCATTAATGCATTGTCATGCCACTTTTCTGACATTACGTAAACATTTCCCCAACATTGAATTAACGTTAAGAAAATGTCATGCATTAGTGTCCGATTATCACGGGTTGGTTCGGCAGCATTCCGAATACAATTTTGCAAGTGCCAGAAGTTAGTGGTGACTTCTCATCTATCATGCAGTAAACAGGTTTATTTTGTTTAATAAAAAAAATACATGGTCTGCCCTCCAAAAACATGAAATAGAGAAACACATGTAACTGGTGTCTTCGTGCTTTATGGTATTGTTTAACAGTGCTCGTATCTGCTACATTTCATTAGTTTTCTACCAGATGGCCTCTAGGGCACAGCTCGGATAGAGACCTAGTCTACATGCTCAAAGAGCAAATCTGTTCACGAACTCCTTCGCAAATAATGGGTGTCAGGGGGTCACTGGCAACCCCTCTCCCCAAAATCCTGGAGGTCCACCAGGATGGCTACCCTTTGTCTACCCCTCACTGCCTCTTCTCTCAGGCTGCCACCAGTCGTAAGTCCTGGCTTAAGTATTGTTAAGACCGTTTTAATTTATAACGGCAGGTTTTATAAACATGTAGGGAAACCTCACCATGGTGACAAGACTAAAACAAATTCATAATATAGAGCAGTATTTATAACTCCCAGCCTGTCTAGCTTGTGCTGAGTTGCCTGGGCCATGTCCATGTTCAACGCATGTGACTCACTATCAGTTATGTCAAGACTGCTTTACACAGGCTTCATGTGATGCGTGTAGCTTCTTAGTCCTCTTAACGTTTCACCTCCTGCCCCCTTTCAACTCGCTAGCCAGCTCTACCCTCCGTCCCCTTTCCATTTGCATAGCCCTTCCCCATCCACTGTCATACTCACGCTTGGAACTTCCTGGCTCCATTGTCTCCAAGGTCGGAGAAGTGACTACCTACCAAGGTAAGCGCTGGCTGCCTTGCGTTGTAGTTCTGTCATCCACATTTCAGACACTCTATGGACACTGTATGGATTGTCACAACTACATGTGTTTGGGTAGTAGGGTTACTTTTTCCAAAAATTCATTGACTGTTTAATAGAAATAATTAGGTCAGGTTCAGGAGAATTTGTATTTGGTAAATCATTTCGCAGTGGATGCCTTTGCAGATTTTGGGATTCTGAGGTCCCTAGCTGGTGACATGGGGCTTTGGAGCATAGATGGTGCTTTCCCACTGTGCTCTCACGGTTTGTCTGCCACTTACCCTACCAGCCAAGTCCTTCAATCTCAATTTGCCTGTGGAGATTCTGGTAGTCTTATCAGGGCTCAGATTGCAGAACCCTGTTCCTTCAGTGTGTGGAGAGAAATCACAGACGTCTCTCTCAAAGATTCAAGGATTCAAACAGGTTTTGTTACCATGACAGGAGTTGTCCTGTGTTTCCAAAGCATTTTATAACCAAAAATGTGTTAAACTCCCCCATTCCTTTCGTTCCCTCTTTGTTCCAGGGTAAAATAAAGATGAATAACAATGGTATAATTAAATACAAGTATGAGGAAAAGAGAGCTTAAAATGTATAAAGAATTAAAAAAACGTATAACATTTCCCTCGTCTCCAAAGTGTGTGTGTGTGTTTTGCTGGTTGGGTCAAATTGGTAGCCTAATTTGATTTACTTTAACATGCCAAAAAGAAACAAATTGGGTGTTTTCACTATTGTGATATGTCATTGAGTGCTGTATGGAGATGGTGGAAGAGCGTAGGATTAATGATTTAGTAGAGAATTGTCTGTGCTCTCATCCCTCCGACCTCTTAACCATCTCAAATGTAGTAAAGAGGTGCGCGGATAGAGGCTGAGAGGTCTGCAAGTGGCCACTCTGTATTGACCTGCTCTGGCAAAGTGTCAGACAGGCGGAGGTTGGGAGCTTGCTGTGGCGGGTGGATCCTGAATTTCAGACTTCCTGCAACTTTTCCAGCACTTTATGTCATCCAGGTGGGCGTCGGCCTCAGCCAGTTTGCCCACATCTGTTCTTAACTACGGTCCCCCTATCCAGTGCTATTTTTACCTCTGTATATTATAGTTATTGCTGTTCGGTTTCTCTATATCACTAGACACTACGTATTGTCGTCTTTCCCCTGTGCCGCACCATGTAAAGCAAACGCTGCTTTTCGGCGCACATCTCTTCCATGCAATTCTTGTGCTGAATGGGGGTTACTCCCCTTACTCCATTTATGCACGTTGATTAGCTTAACGGTGTGCCCTAATGGCCGTGGTTACCCTGTTGGTAGTGTGGTCCTGTGCTCCGTCCCGGCACACTCTGACCTGCTGACAAGCTGGGAGGTGGGTTGGGCAGTGGTGCACCGCTCCATGTAAGCACTCGTACACAATGCAACCTTTCAGGCTCCTTCAGCTTGTACGTACAAAAGTTAGCCAAGTGATCTCATAACAATAATAAAAGCCATGGTGCCTTTAGTGGTGACGATAGAGGCCAGATTATAAAATCTTTATAAACCCATACTGGCTTGGCAATCAGGCTGGTCCCCCACGTTTTCCACATCTGCACATCGCTGTCTCGCCATATAGGTTATCGTCCGAGAGGAGCCCTTCAACCTGGGAGTCAAGAGGTCGCTTCCATGGCAACTCCTGCTGGCAGCGTAAAGGCTAACGCCAGCCAACTGCATATTCCCTTTGACGTCAAGAGGATGGGCAAGGATTGGGCTGCCAGCAGCTGAGGATTTGAGCTTGTCCAGAAGTCCAAGCCTTGGACTTCTCCCCCATACCACTGCACATGGTTCTTTGGGGCTGATAATATGTTGTTGGCTTGCCAAACTATCCTGTTCTCTTCCTCAATGACTGAACCCAAGCAGTGCCTGGATTAATTAGTATTTTGGGGGGGGGGGGGGGGGGTTGGCAGGTGTTT